>PNEQ01047190.1:0-21687 GCA_003012365.1 Medauroidea extradentata
AATTTTGTGTTTTGAAACATTTTTTTAAAATACTCAACATCGCGGAATATGAAATTTAAACTTATATATAAAACAAACCATCTTTATTCTCGTATGGTAAAAAAAATCAATCGTGTATCATTAATACTTTAGTTAATAAACGATTGCGAATTGTTATGTGTTTTTGAAGTTTTGAGGTAGGGTCCATAGAACCCTTAAGTGTGAGTTCTTTAACACGTTAAATTAATTTATATAACAAATAAATCAAATTTATTTGAAATAAAGTTTTATGTTATCGAGCTGTATGTACACCATATGAAAAAATTAACGTTATAAAACCTGATTACTGTACACAAAATATCCATGACCACGCTCCTATTGTATTAAATTTTTTTTTCCTTAAAGTTTTTGCCATTATTTGATGTGGCTATTTTAGTTGGTCGTTTTACTCATTATGTCCCACTGAAGAAACACAAGTCGTTCTTGGTGCCAGCGGTCGACATATGCCGATTCCTTTAAAACCACGCACAAAATTGCCAGCGGCGTGGAGCTTACCTTTCAAGACGAAAGCTTGTAACTCGTATGTTTGTGTGGTGATGATCTCGAATAATGCTGGACATTGCTAAAAAAATATTATGGGTTGATTCTCCGCTGTTTTCAATATCTTGGATCATAAGAATATAATCTCCAGTTACATTTAATACCATAAATAATATTTATTGTATTTGGTGTACGCTCCCAGTGGGTATTTAATGTACGCTACGAGTTCAATTGGAATGCAAAGTATAGATACTCAAATGCAACACGATATGACAAGAGTAAGAAATAAACACTAGAAAGGAAACAAACATACTGCTCCTCATCGTTCTAAGAATGTCATTCATAGACATAACAGCTAAAAATCGGATATTATTATTAGGACTGTCAACATATAATTAGAAAATATTAGTTACTTGGAAACAATTATGCAGCAAACAGCAAATTAAAACACATAGGCATAACTTTATCTTACAAGCATTTTGTCACTCACTTCTTTCTGAACTTATCTTAATAAGTTATTGGAACATCATTAGTATTGTTTGGTAGTGTTGCCCTCCCTGTCAATACATTAATTTGTTACTATTTCATTGAGCCATATAATGTATTATTGTACTATCATGGAAACTGCCGTTTACAGTACACGCCTTTCACAATATTCGCTAAAGAAAATGCCATTTGCGTGTACTAAATAGCCAACAAATGAATCTGTAACTTAACTTATGTGATTTTCTTAGTTGCAAATATAAAACTTACCCATAAAAACTGGTTTTCTATACGAACAAGGTCATGATAATGTCAGATTGTCTACAAAAGATTTGACGTTAAATTTTTGGAAAACTAAACAATACCTATTAGGAATGGCAGATGCTAACTGGGCTTCATGCAAACATGACAGACGATCCTACACAGGTTTTTGTTTTAAATTTGCGGGATCAGTGATTAGCTGGGAATCTAAAAAACAAAAGACAGTAGTCTTATCAACTGCTGAAGCCGAATACATTTCACTTACAGAAGCGGCAAAATAAGCAGTACATTTGAAGCAGCTCGGAAATGAAATGGGTATAAGGACAAAAACTAACTATTTACAATGACAACCAGTCTGCTAAACATTTAGCAGAAAATCCCATAATTAGCTCCAGATCCAAACATATCAGTATTAAAGAACATTTTATCAAAGAAGTGGTAGCTCGAGGAGAAATAAAAATCGACTACTTACCCACAGAAGAAATGCAAGCTGATATCTTCACAAAACCTCTAGCTGGACCAAGATTTAAGATATTGAGAAGTCTGTTAGGACTTCTGTAACAACTGTGTTCGTATGGGGGGAGTGTTGAATGTGACATGGACTTACTCAGTTGTGTTGTCTATGGAATAGGAACAACAAAGTTGTAGTATCTCTTGTTTGCTAAATAAAATGCAGGTCAAGAAAGTATTCAGATTTCGAGATCATTTATTAATTAAAATATAAAATGCCGACTGATTTCCAACAATTCAACGTACGTTCAGCTGACCAGAAGCTCACTGGATTTTCCCTAGTTGTGGAGCTGTTGCCCTATTTGACTGAGCCAGTCAGAATCCCGCTATTGTAATATTTGGTGCTTGTTAATGGTCTGCAGACAACTACAACGTGCCAGACGTGTATCGCCCAATCATACATGTTGCAAGAAACTACAGCATTTTCAAGGATATGTTGGTACAAAGAAATATTCGCGATATAACATCATCTCCAGTAATAAGTATAGATAATAAGTAGAGACACTGGAACTCGCGAAAATGTTTCGCATAGTCTCCAATAAACTGTATAATATTAACCGTGACACGTGTGAACAGTTTTGTGGCGAGTCACACACGCTGTGTGTCCAAGCTGTGGAGTTATAACTGAGCCTGTTGTAGAGAGAAACTATGCTTCAAATACAAAACATTCAGTGTTATATACATCACATTGGAGCCTAGCAAACAGTCTACTATTCTCGCAACTTTCCAGTGTCTCTAGTAATAAGTTAACATTCCCTGATTTCGGTTGAATATGAACGACTGGTTTAAGTCCGTCAGACTAAGCAAACAGAACTGGCAGTATCAACACAGATAGCATGTGTCGTGTTGCACGCTTCAATCACTTTAATGACATTATAGGCGGTTGGTGATAAACTGAGTAATTTCGAAACCCTAGTCAACTTTTTCTTTTCAGATAATTTATAGTTTCCTGCCACTTTATAGTATAAATTCTTAAATATGATACACAGTTGTCGCGTAATTCTCCGTGTCGTTGTATCGGCTGTTCGTGCAAGACTGCCATTGAATGTTAACTGTGAACGTATCCACTATTTCCCGGTGATTAAGCGTCGATGTCTATCTACAGTCATGATGTCGAATTTCCTTCTGAGTACTTAATTCAGTGTTTATGTGAAGGCGCCGGAGGTCAACCGAAGGTACACATTCTGTAATTTTTCAAGTTTATTGGGTCTTGGTAGCAGTCAAATTTGTCATAACTCGAGAACCGTAGAGGACATAATCGAGAATAGAACGAATGGTACCGTTATATTGCTTGCACAAGATCCAAGTTGATGGCCCCGTCGACAATGAGTGAGCGCTTTTAGCATGTTCATCCACAATCGACATTTATTAATAGTATAATTGATAGGTTTATGTGAGTGTCATTAATCGTTGCTGTCAAGTACGATCCCGAGATACTTTACTTTTGTAGTCTTTGTCATTTCTATACCTCTTAGGGTTGGTACCATTTTATGGGGGAAATACACAGCGCAACTGTGAGATTGTGCTTATCAAGTCAGGGAGTAAGATGTGCGAATACATGAGATAACGTATTAAATCCACGTCTAAACCATCGTCTTTCCGCCCATAACACCATCTTCAGCATACACTACTGGGCGCACTATGTGCCTCATATGGAAAACAATGCCGTGAATGTATAGAACTAAAAGGACAGGGCTCAGTGTGCTGCCTTGCACCGAACATTATACAGACAACAGGAATACTGTCCTCCATCAGGAACCTGGAGAACACATGTTCGAGCCGAGAACAGAGAATCCATGCAGCGTATGAATGTTAACAGTAGACTAATATCCGCTAATTCCTCATAGAGTAGCGACAAGTTTACATGGTTGAGTGCCGAGACAAGGTCCAGAAGAGCAGCAGCCAAGACCTTCTTCCGTAATAACGCCGATCGTTTACGCGAATATAAAGAGACAATAGCATCCATCGTTCCGATGCCTGAACGAAATCCAAATTGTTCTAATCGTATCACATTCCAGCCACCAGCTACCAGTAGAGTTTATTCCTAATTATTCTTTCATACAGTTTCGCAATGTAAGAACGTAATGCAATAGGTCGATACGAACTGCCTAAGAAAGGTGATTTTCCTGTTTTCAGAATCGGGACTATAGTGTATTTCGTCGATGGAATGGGTATTTTACCGTATTATTGGTAATAGGTGTTATACACGCTGAGGAGACAAGTAAGGGTGGTGTATGACAGGTGTTTCAATAATATATACGGAATATAATCTGAGCCAGGAACTGTATTGGATAATTCACGAAGATTTTTTTCCAATTCTGACAAGGTAAAAACCTGGGTGATAAGTTTTGTATGAAACCGTTTCTTCGAAGTAAGTGTAGGCGGAAATATGACAGTGGAGTGTGACGGAATGGTATCTGCGGCAATGTGAAATATTAATACCCCAATCAAGTTGTCGGGTCCTAACAGGGTTGAAACACCTTCCCTATAGATTTTTTTAAAATATTTAAATTATTTAGTCTACATTCCGAAGGGAAAAGTACGTTTTTGAGATCATCCCTCTCTATCTCTCTCTCTCTTTCTCTCTGTCTCTGTGTTCCTAAACACTTTTCAGCCAGTAAACCGCAATTCATCAAACTTTGTATACATATAGTACTTGTAAACTGACTTGACATTTATACACTTCGTTTACACCATGTTCATATATTCAAAATGGCGGCCATTAAACATTTTCCAATCAAGAGAGTTATCTAAAGAACCGAACTTTCATCAAACTTGGCATACATATACTGCACACAAACTTGACTTTATTTCGTGTATTTCGTTTATTTGTGTGAATATTTTTTAATTGATGGTCATTTCTATATGTTTAGCATAATATCACATATCTCAGGAAACATTTTCAGAACTTTGACAAACTTGGTACACACATAATACATACCAAGCTGACTAAAATAATGTATGTTTAGTTCTTCCTGTGTACATATTTTTAAAATGAAGGCCATTTTTATATTTTTAGCATATTGTTAGAAATCTTAGGAAGTATTTTTTTCAGAATTTCACCAAAATTGGTACACATATATTAAATACAAATCTGACTTGACTTTTGTGTATTTCGTTCATCCTGTTTCCATATTTTCAAAATGGTGGCCATATTTATATTTTTGCCATAGTATTACGTATCTTAAGACATTTTTTTTTTTTAAGAATTTCGTCAAACCTAGTACACATATATCGCATATAAAGATGACTTGACTTTTGTGTATTTCGTTCACACAGTGATCATATTGAAAATGGCGGCCATTTTCATATTTTTGTATAGTAATATATATCGTAAGACCCTTTTTTCTGAATTTTATCAAACTTGGTACACATACTACCTGCAAATCTCACTTTACTTTTGCGTATATCATTCATCCTTTTGTAATATTGAAAAGACGGCAACTGTTTTTTTTTTTATTATAGAAAGATATTTCAGAAAATATTTTCCGAATTTTATTACACCGGTTACCAGCATTTACTTACCAAGCTGACTTATATTTAGCACATTTCGTGTATCATACGATTCAATAAATATTATTAATTGATATTCCTAGATTACGTAAAGCATTTTAACTTTTATGTTTAAATTGCACCCGCCACTTTGAGGAAAGAAAGCTTATCAGTTATGCTGGTTACTTCTTGTTTTGATATAATCTAAAACACATTATAGAAGGTCAGAAGTATACAGTAAAAAAACGAGTTCTAAGTAACATTATTCGAACAAAAGTAAGAGTCTATAAGACTGTTTGTACAAGGTTAAGTCACTCACAGTAAATATTGACCTTGAATATCTCAGTTCCAGCGGACTGTAGGTCGATTCTCTTCTGAAGAACTACGTCCATTTACAAAATGTGTTTTGTATACGTGTTACGAAATATGTTAAGAAATTGAATTGAAAATTTCGTGTTCACGTATTGCAGTAAACATTACACATGTGAAGTTAAATTTGTATATGCCGGTACTGAACTTACAGATCAATTAATTTAAGGATACGTATATGTCTACTATGTTACTGTCCCTAGACTGCCACGGTAGCGCTCAAGTATCCTGAACAGTAATGCAGGTTGTCTATAACTGAGTTAAAAGTTTAACATTTTTCAGAGAAATAGAGAGAGAGAGAGAGCGGGAATAGAGAAAGACATAGATGTGTACGTATTTACTATTGGTTGTAAATAACAAAGTTATAGTTAACTTGTCTGTTAAGAGTGGCTTAGCGCAAGAAGTTGGTGTAGAAGAGTTGGCAGCAATGTTAGGAACTCCATTTCAAGAAGAATGAACCTCTTACATAACAGCACGGAACAGACATTCGGATAACAGAGAAGACTGCTGTATCACATCGCATTCTCTGTGTAGGACAATGTAACTATATCTCGGGACTACACATAACGTTTTGGCTGCCGCGACGAACACATACTATAGTTGAGGCGTATATTTGCTACAGCAGCATACACCCCAGTCTCAACCTCCAATCATTGTTGGTGGCTGAATGCCGAGCAGGTCTACTTTGTTGTGAGAATAAACTTTGTGATGAACACAGGATTTACCATTAGGAGGAGAGGGGATTCCAAAAAGATGAATCCTAAATACGCGCAAACATAATGTCTGTTTATTTATGTTCTGTAGTAGTTTGAAATTTTACCGACATTGGTATACTTTATTCCTTGATATTTTTAAACCATGCAGTACGAGATAACTTGAATGTGAAATGAGAAATAAATACAATTTGCATCACAAGCAACTGGAAATCAGTACACCTAATGTAAGGGCGTAATTACTAACATATTCTCAAAAAAATAAATAAATGCCATGTTTAGAGGATGTATTTTTTAAAATATTTATTGTTTAAAAAATAGTATGTGAATAGTTATTCGAACACATGTCTTTATCTCATAATTAACTTATAACCCAATAGCGTTAGGATGCACCAAGGTGTCGCTAAACGATAACACGAATTTTCACTGCTTGTCAACTTAGACACTGAAGTTTCTTTCTTCATTACATCAAATATTCTTGTTAGGCGTATTCCTGCAGAAAATCTACGTATAATAGACGTTCGGTTTGAAATATGTATCTAAAGTTTTAAGTTTCCGTTTCGAAACACTCGTCTCGATTTTGACCTCCAGTGATGCTCAGAACCATTACTAACAAACATAAAACAACTTACACGTAGTTATTCTTTACACTAGACTTATTTTGAAGAAACATTTAAAAAAAGTTACGCTTTCGGTTTTCTGTTAATAATATTACTTAAATTTACAGCCTGTGAAGTTACTCCAAGATACAAAATGTTAGCGTTACGTTTGTATAGTAGGCCTACGGGGAGAGAAACTTATATCAGCAGAAAGTAATTTTATTCTTTAAGTTCATTGTGTTTGACACCAAGAGAATGACTATGGCACTGTGGTAAACATTTCTGCACAAATCAGAATGCTTTAGAATTAGTAAAATATTTAAATTTGTACTACATAAAATAATACACAGGGTTTATAAATTAAGGACTGAAATACGAGTATCAATGTTTTCTATATCCTAGGCGGTTATTAACAAATGAAAATATAAACCTTGGTAGGAAAAATTTCAACGTAAACAAACACCGTAGTAAAGTTTTCAAACGTCTAATAACTCATTGGAACATCTTCACGATAAACTCATAGTTAACCCTGCTAGATAGCAATGCTCAGTAAAAACGCTATTTGGCGCGAAACGAAAATGTAAACAGTAGATACAAGCAATAGAACAACGAAGTGAACCTGAATGCACAGTGTGCAAATTAGTGATGAACAAAGAACGAAGATAATATTATAAGAAAATTAAATATAATTTGCTGTACCTGCCGTCATTGCATTAAGGGCGCTCCCTAGATAGACTGCGTTTGTGTGCGTGAGGCAGATAAAGTGCTGCTGACCGATGTATGCAATACATTACGCCCCTCCACGCAAAACCATTCAGTTAGCTTACAGTGCCTTACTTTATACTTTTCTCTGTGGTACGTTAAGCGATGAACAAATTATTTTATTTGTGGGCAGCATAGTTCAAAGTATAACGCCCGTTTCTGTTGTATTTTTCGAAACTGGTTGTTATTAGCCATTTTGGCTATTTTTAGAGGTCCGAAAATAATTTTTCTAATGAACGTACCGAATTTTTAAATCTATAGCGACATAGTTTGAAGTGTGTTCTTTTCTCATATACACAAACATAACGCACGTTACATAATTTCGTAAACAAAAGAATAGTCACAACTCGCTGTAACGCATTTTAATCGCAGGTAGGAGGCTGCTTACGTAAAACATTACATAATTAGTATGACATATGAAGGTTTATTTTGAATTCGCATGCAGTTCGAATCGTGAGCATTATAGACACGAAATTCAATGTGCGACGTGGGGGCGGTTATTTATGAACCTCCGAATGTCGTCAATTCTATTCATTATTGTCAGAGTGTAGGGCTAAAAAATACATATTTGCAAAAATAATATGAAATAAAAACACCTCTTGGCATAACATTCACGTTTTTCCAGGTCTTCTGACAAGGACAAAAACATGTTTGTCTTCACTTGCCGAAACCATAAAAGTTTTCTTCTCTAAAAAATTACGCTTTAGTAAAAACTGTTTTCAGCAAGCTTGGAAGACAGTTTAAAATATATCTGCTCTCGTTTAGTTTTTAAATATTAATTATTGCAAACAATATTGTAAATTATGAATCACGGCCCTCATACGTAGTTTCAAATACAAAAAAAAATTTACATTTAGTACTTTATTTCACTGTTGTTGGCGGGGATTGGACGCGGCGTACACACACACCCTCCCCGCCCCTCTTAGGCACAGCACTGAATAAATTGACGAACTGCAATACATATATGTGCTAGAAGCTGTCGGTCAGCTTCAATACTATATGAAAAGAAAATATTGTGTGTGACAGCTTAATATTTTTGTAAAAAGGGGGGGGGGGGATTTTGAATTTTTTGTAGGTAATGTAAAGAAATCAACAACAAAATTTTTTAGTATTTCCGGATTGCCATTTATTCGACGCCAAAAATCTCGTCCCGTAAATCGGATGATTGGTTTTATCATCACTATAAGTATTGCCATCCCATACTTAGGGTTGCACGTTACCATGAGATTCTAAAAAAGGCATTACAAGTTCGTAGATTTGGGACGGTCAAGGGGCGACATAGTTTACAAATAAATATTTTACAATGTAACATAAATTAAAGTTAATTTCTGATGTTGCTTTACTTCTAGTTGTCTTCAATTTGTGGCGGTCATTGACCTTGTAAAAGTCTTTTGAGACCTTAGACGTTCGGTTGAGTCTGGAATGCTGGCCTACAAGTAGCGAATTTTCCACACTCAAAATTAACTTGATGTTCTGCTGTCACGTAAGGTAATGTATTGTGTCTCATAGCATACCGAACACCGACTAAAGTATAAATGCAATCTACTGTTGTCTGGGAATCGAGGTTGTGATTTGTTTAAGGTGACCATACTTATTGATTGTTCAACCATGTTCGCCGATGTCGGAGGTGTGTTCTACTGTCGAGGCATTGTAAATCCACTTTTAGGCTTTACTGTTGCCTGCACTAATTTGTAATAATATGAATAGCTGTGAAGGCCCAAGTAGATCATAGCAATCTAATGTTCCAGACGCCAGGTAGAGTCGTACAGCATGGTGTACACACAATAGCAAGCACATGTTCCTCCTGAACTGTGGCGACCTTCACAGTGAATATAATTTCTGTATGACGAGAAACATGAACAAATGAGATATAAAACCCTGACATCACTCTTCTAGCTTTTGAATGCCTTAACAACATATATGTTCAATCGTTTCATCCAAGCGAATATTTTCTACCACGTTCCTTTCCGTCATGGGATTTCAGGTGTTTACGGCTTTCTCCCCGCCACCTGTAATAGATAATATAGAAATAAACACAGCTTCAATTGATTCCATGCTAGCCCGACGGTCCTGTTCTGCGTGTTTCCTGTATGTTTAGTGATATATGGCGCATCCCTGATATATGTTCAGTTCCTACCTCTGGACATCCGACTTATTCTAGTGAGTAGTGTAAAATAAATTGCGACCTAGTCAAGTATTCTATTAAGGAGAAGTGTTTTAGAGCCGTAATAATGATTAAAATTGAACTATCAAAATTGTCTCTTCGACAAAGCATGTGACATATTCTTGGTAAAGAGCTATATATAAATTATAATGGAATATTTAATTAATGTGTCATGCAGAATAATTGCAAGAGGGTTATTTCTTAACTTAAAAGAAATCCCTTGCAATGATTATGTGTTACTAATTAATGAAAGGTTCCATTATTATTTAGGTTAACTAAAAATTTTAATGGAATGTTATGAATTTTGCATCAACGTATGTCCGGCTCTTTGTCCTCTTAAGCTGCTTTAGCAACTGTTGTCATTGTAACCTCCTAGTTAGTTAGTGAAAAATCTTTCTCAGTGATTATCAGTGGCCGTCAGCAGAAACGGAACAGTTAACTACTTTTACTAAATTAACTGATCAGTAGAATCAACTGGTATCGCAACACAATGACTCTATCTTAGATGGGAAAAAGCTTCCCAGTGATAAAAACATAGAGTTGGACTCATGTCGTGGAGTGGCATCTGCAATGGTTCAACAGTTTGTGTCGTTAAGCGACTTCAGTACACACACAGCTTGCTCAGGCAAACCGACGAAGTAATTGCCAAGCTTGTGTTCTGCAAAATATACTGTGGTAGGGTAAAGTAGCGTGACTCGGAAGTTTTACAATTTAGTTAATTATTATAGGAGCAGGTTATACGTGTTAGTTTCTATGTCTGGATAAAATTACCTATATAATTCTGAAGGTAAAGGAAAACGACAAAATATATGTGTGTTGTCATACGTCAATGTTTTTAGAACGACTTAAATATTTCTTTAACTGTTTAATATACTCAAAAATATGTTTAGACGAAACCTAATTTACCTAAGTATAAAAGAATTTACGAAGAAGTAATGCCAAGATTCCACCTGCAGAAGTTTCATACATACACTCGGCATGCCTGTCATACGGTTCTTATTCATTAAAGATGGAAATAGTTTACAAGCTGGTTGTAAAGCTGCACCGCGACACAAACACCAATCCGTACTGTGCTCTAAAACACTTTAGAGTAGGCGCTTTAGCGAAAAAAAAAAAAAAAAGAAAATGCTAAACCTAGAAACTATTCGGATCAAGCTGGGAAAAGTCTAATTTTGTTCAGTTTTTTATGCTGAATAACATACTGAAACCCTACCGAAATCCACGATGGAGAAAACTGCGCAGGATGCTTCAAAAGTATGGAATCGTAATATTGTATCTGACTCAAAAACTCTTATTTGGAAAGGTACAAAAACAGCAGGAACCTGCTAGGGTTTTCGTTCGTATGCGAGACGCACGCCTGACCGCTCGAAATGCGCTGTTGGTATGCTTGAACATTGTGCCGTCCTCGTACACGAGATTCGTATACGAAAATCTACTCGAGTGGTGGCAGGCGGCCGAACTGGGGATTTCGCATACGAGAAGCCGTACAAACCGAAGCTATGGAGCAAGATTTCAACAATTATTTGTATATATTTTTAAAGTTCTCGACAGGGTTTAAATAGAAACTCGCCTCCAATTAAGTTAAGCGTTAAAAATTTAACTAAGCTTATTTGCAATAGTATGTTTATTTTACAAAAAAAACGCATGCTTAACCACTAAATAATACAGCATTTATCAATTCTGAACAATATATTTTAAAATTAATATACTAACATTTTTAAATTAAAGCCACTGACACTGCATATTACGAGCCGTAAATTTTTGCAATTGACTGAAACATACAAATTTGTGCCTTTTCAAAAAGTTCTGTAAACCATTAACAAAATTGCACAAAAATGCAGACATCATAGTAAAAAAGAAAACTATTATAATAATAGTGGGTAATTGCACGTTGGAAAAGATAACCGTGTGCTGGATTCCATTGCTGTATCTACATACCGAGGTTTTATTTATTTATTTTCATTATTTGTGTATTAATATACGTTTTGTTGTTCGTCTGTGACCAATTGAACTGTGCAACATAAAATTTATAAATTCGCTGTTGAATCACAAAAAAAGTTCAACAAGCAGCAATGTCATGAAAAATTGAGTAGTACCAAACATTTTTTTTTTTTTTTTTTTTTTTTTTTTTTTTTTTTTTTTTTTTTTTTTTTTTTTTTTTTTTTTTTTTTTTTTTTTTTTCATTTTCGTTGCTCATTATACAGAGTTGCCAAGAATAAGTGTTACAAATTGATAGGGATGGTAGATGTGCATGTTTGGAACATATTTGATTAAGGAACCCATGTCCGGAAATGCATCCTTATACCTGCAATGGTGCACCAAAGTAACAGGGGTAGGCAGGCAACCTGGCGACAACAAGCCAGTGAAAACATCTGTTGTGTTATGTACTACCTGCTTTGACGCTCTGTGACTGTACGAGACACCGTGCATGTGTTACACTCGCTACGTTTACCTTTTAAATTTGCTGCTCAAAATGTCCTCCGCCACACCCGATACATGCAGTGCAGCGCCGTAACATGTTGCGTCGCACATTTCATATTTCACATTTTAAATTACACTTTATTTTATTTTTCTATGCCTAGCCTCATGACAATATGAACAACCCAGAAAAGCTTCCGAATGACGTCAAGATATCCAAGCCGATACCGAGTCAATATCTTCAGTAGTTGCGATGTACAGATGTACAAAGACAGGATGGGTTTTCTTGACTTTGTTATGTGGACGTGAGTTGAAGTGTGTTAATACGTCAAACAATTAAGCGAGAATATGCTCGAGTGCGTATAACGACCATGCTAAATATAAAATGTCTGGAGTTAAGGCTGCTTCATCTGTTCATGATACGGACATACCAAACAATAATAAAAATTCGTATTGGAAGGAATCAACTTTCTTGAATAGTCTGCAAACGTAGGTTCAAGGATCGTATCATGAACAACAATTTTTGAGCGATATGGAAGAAAATTTAACACTACAACTGACGAATGAAATGAACAATTATTGCGCATCAACATCAATTATGTGTCTAGAATGTGATGATACTACACTGGAGTCATATGTTGACATAGATTGCATTATAATATTCAAAGGGATAGAATGTATTTATACTTATTATGAAAGCGTCATCGGAAATACTTTAAGAAAAACTTGTAGTGAGTCAGAAGAAATGGTTGCGAAATTTACAAGGTAAGAGCGTAGGTACTGTAGATATTCTATAACTTAGACGAAATATATTCGGATTACTTCAGAAACTAAAACTGAACAGGATTCGTCAGTTTTCCGATCTGTGATTGGACAGTCGCAATCGTGAGACACTCCTACCATGACGATAAATTCTTCGCTTGTGATGGCGAGCGGCTTGCTCGTGTCTTACCAGCTCTCAGCCTAACTACAGCGGTGACGATTACGAAATCCTCTGGAGTGTTGGCAGTTTATCCAGCAGCGAAGGTGGGAACTTGAACGTTTGACAATACCTACGTGCTGTTGGCTCACTATGGGGGCTAACTGTGACCGTCTCACCGACCATGTCGACGAACTGCTCAGCTCCAACGATGATCGCCTGTGTTGTCGAACTGTTCACATATAGAGAGGTATACGAGCACTTTAGTTGCTTCAGGAAGGGTTACCCGCAGCTGAACCATCGAAATATTTGCGATGCAACTCCGGACTTGTCACGGTGACGACACGACGCTACGAGTGAAAGGAAGAGTGATTTAAAAGATGAAACCTTAATTGATGTCTGATCAAACATTACAAGGCCGTGGCTGAGACGATTTAAATTAAATATTCGCGTGTGTTTCTATTCTTGTTACGCAGTATTTTTTAATTCCATTTTTTATATAACGTGTGAGTGATAAGTGACGAAATATTATTCTGAAAGTAAAAATTACTAAATGAATAGTAAGTAATTTACTAACTAGTAAAACTTTAATTAATATAAAAAGTGAGTAGGGAAGTGATACTTGTGCAATAAACATTGGTAGGAAGGTTGGGTGCGGTGGAAGGAATGTTGGTACTGAAGATGACGGGGAGTGGGAAGGGGTGAATTATGGTGGTTTTGGTGCAGGGTTAGGTTGTGTACGGAATGCATGTTGTGGATGTGATTATGGGTTGCATCCCGTGGATGGAGGGTATGGGATGTGACGTAAAACCACAAGTTACACAGATGAAATGACAACTTGCATCTAGATATTGTAATCTAACAGGAGTTTATGAAATACAGATAGATTGTACAGTATGAGAGTGCAGTGCGTGAGGTGCTGTGTTACTTTGTGGAGAGTATTTATTAAGAATTATAGGTAGAGCTTGCGTGGGTTGCAGTACATACTTAGAAGTTTCGTGGTCCAACGCTACATTTTCTGTGACGTTCAGTGGGCTAAAGATGTAACACTGGAATATATATTGAATTATAAGGGAAACAATAAAAACCAGACCTAGGAAGAACTACGAAAATAATTAAAACAATTTAAAAATTATTTTTAATTTATGAAATCACCGTTTATGAACATACAAAGGCATAAATATAGAGTAGTTAAGCAATTATAAGACTGTTAAGATAATTGAAATGTTTAAAATGCCAATTCTACGGGTTCAGTTCATTAAAATAAATGACGTCTTAGAAACACCAGCGTCGACATTGGTTTCATGTTCACTCAGAAAAACTGAGTTAGTTTACTGCAAAATGCCTTCTGTTAAAACGGCAATACTGATTGAGCTTTCACATACTATACACTTCGCTTCTCACAGAGTGAATTATGTTTAGAATCTCGGCAGATATTTCCCCTGGATCCAATCTTCACGGGGAAGATCTACCGCGTGCGTACACCTTCGGTATAAGGGAGATAAATCCAGAAGGGGCGATTCAAATTAATCGCACAATAGAAATTATAAGTGCTGTCCAAAGAGTTGCATAGAGAATGCAGATCTCAGAACATACGAGGATTATTTTTCCTTCAACTTCTAATCGGCTGTAATAAAAAACGGGAATGAATTAGGAAATTATTTTAATGACAGAAGAAATGTACATCTTTATACTATTTTTCCACATAATCGCCGTGCAGATTGAGGTATTTGGGGCATTTGTCGTACCAATGCACCAGCTTGCCGATACGCTCTGCAAAAAATGATGCCTCCTGTCTATTCAGCCATGTTTTAACAGTGTCCGGCAGTTCGTCATGGGTGTTGAAGAGTCGTCCTCCAAGCCACTTTTTCAACGTAAGGAAAAAGTGGAAGTCACTCGGTGCCAAATCTGGACTGTAAGGAAGGTATCGGCAAGTTGGTGCATCGGTACGACAAATGTCTCAATCTGCACGGTGATTATGTGGAATAATAGTGTAAAGATGTACGTTTCTTCTGACATTAAAATAATTTCCTAATTTATCCAAGATTTTTATTACAACCGATCGGAGGTTGAAAAAAAAACCTCATACATATTCACAAAGCATAGAACCCAGTAAAAGAAATAGGATGAAGTAGTTGTGTAACGAGATCGTCACAGGTTTTTAAAGTTTATTTATGTTTGATGATATAACGAACTGAGAAAGACTTTGCTATTATGGGAAGCATCAGAAATTATAGTGTTTTGACAGTTCCCACCTTACTATAGTAACTTTTGTTCAACTTAATTAATTTAATGTTATTACTGTTTTGTGTTAGATTAAGAAAATCTCACACTCCTAGTAATTTGTAATAGACGTTAAATTCTCTAAAATCTATTTAATATTATTATGGAATTACTGAAAACACTCTTATAAATTTTCTTCTTTGAAAATACTCCAAATATTTTATGAATATGTTAATATTATCAAAGTTTTGCATAATTGTTTATTTAAATATTTTCTTAATTTATTCTAACATCTTCTAAATAATTTTAATGTTAATTTGAATTACTTGTTTAATATGTTTCACTACCATAAGATTGAACCTAGTAATGTGGCGATGCTTATGTCTGTGTCTTGTTGTGAAAGTGTGATAATGGTGTACAAATTTTGACACAGTGACAAAGCCTTGGTGTAGGTACCTATCTCCTCACTCCTTACCAAGGGTGCCAACCTTGCCACGAATTCGCCAACTCCAAAAGGACCCACAGAAACAAAATCAAAACAAGCAATCCAACAAGGTGTAGATTAAATTCAATAACTCAAAATCCAGTTTGAAAATTTAAGCCTGTTTTAATTAATAAAAATTTAGTGTTTTGAAGGCAAACCAAATTATTGAAAAATTACTGAAATGCTCTGACTGAGTAAAATAAGTGAAAATTGCATAAATTGAATCTAATCTCAAATGCATCCAAAACCTTTACAACTGCCAGCATTTATGACTGCATATGTGACCCAAATAAATCACACATAGGGTATATACAATACACGAAAGTTTGAAAGTATACTTGTGGTGTTGTTGCAATACTAGGGTTCTGAGTCGGTTTAATGTTTTATCAATGCACCAAATCACAACAAAACAACATTTAACATCTTCTACAAACATATAAAACGTGTTTTCATCATTGCCCTCGGCTTTGCTCAAATTTTATTTCGAAGAACAAAAGTTCGTTAGTCTCAGGGGTGTGTAGGCAAAATTTAGAAGAGTAAACATATTAACTCCAAAAGTATAATTACTGTTTCCGTCCAAATTACAAATAAATAAATAAATAAATAAATAAACAAAACTTGTTCGAATACTTTAGGCGTAGTGTAGGTATTAACTCTGGTACTTGAATTTAATTTTAACTTCAGGGTATGGAAATAAACTGCGCCACACAAAATGGCGGCGTCTCACCAACGTCTCTCATGGCGACTCGGCGTCTTTCAATCTTAAATACACTAAAATAGCTCAAATTAACGTAGGACTCAGGCCTCTTCTTAATTACCTGGCCTACAAAAGACATAAACTGTCTTCTGGACCACAATAATTGCCTATTATTATGTTGCAGTCAGTTTTACTCAACCTGACGGACGAGGGCACGCAAAGGCGTCCACTCGCTCCGAAGTCAAAGACCAGAAGTAATTTAAATTTTCAACAACGATCGCTCCGAACGAATAACGTCCGAAAAACAAGCGCTTAACAGAGAATTCAAAATACATAATACTTAAAACTAACTTATTACATATAAAACGTATACTAAAATTTAATAAATTTAAAATAAAAATTATTGAAATATAATACATATTATGGATGCATTTCCTAGCTATAATAGAAACGTAAAATAATAACGAACTAAACAAGGATACTGCTTCACAGGAAAGGTCCATGTTAGATAAATTTAGAAAATTTAACCAAAAGCACAAAATAAGCAAGCAATAAATAAAAGCGGAAATAATAATATTAAGTTAAAACCAATAACATTATGAATGATAAGATTATAAAATTAGTGAAAATAATAATTATTCTAAACAATATGTGCAATATGCTACAGTATACGTATAGTTTAACTTACTAAGTATAGAGTAATTATCTCTTCCAGAGAGGTATCTCTGGTGTGCCTAATTTTTGCCAACGAGCTCAAACCCAGAGGTCCTGTGTCAGAATATTATAAACCGACTGAGCAAACATACATACTTGAACTTAAATTTAAATTTTGTCCCTAGCCGAGGAATTTTAATAGAACCTAGAATCAACTTTAACCAAACTCAATATATTTTCTACTTTATAGTAAATTTTGTCTAAACTATGTGTTTAACCTAGGGTGAGAGATATTAGAATTTTTTTTATTTATTATTATTCATTTTCTTCAATACACTGCTGTATTCAATTAAGATGTGGTGCCTATGTTTTAATGACAAACCTACAAGAAATTACATTGTGGTAAGAAAATGTATCTCATGCAAATATAAATTATCTTACAAATTAATACTTTCTCAACTCACCTTAGTCACCTACACACAGAAAGTCACACAAACATCATCATCACTAATACATTATAGAGTTGAAATTAAAAAAAAAAAAAACTTAAATTGACTGGATTTAAATATTATTTTCCAGTTGGGATTAAAAATCTAAATTATTATATTATTTATCATTAAAGTCCGAATAGTAATCAAATTATTATAATTCAAAGAATACAATGAAAATATATAATAACAAAAGTTCCTTTAATTCTATTACAATAATAAAATTTTTACGCAATTGATGGTTTTTATCTTTAAATTTTTTATTATTTCACATTTGTTTGAATTCATTTTCATATGTAGAGTCGAGGAAAATTTTAACGGAATCAGGGATATTCCGGGCACTGTTTGAGTTAAACGAGAAATTAAGTGGAAAAAAAATTAAAACATGTATGCTCAGTGAAGTTACTGCCAGCTCATCCTAGCTCCTTTATCGCTTAAATATGTTTACAGTTAATTACTTACATTTTTAGAGAGTTGATTTTATTTAATATTAAAATAAATGATTGAAATTAATTTGTAAGGCAGGAAGGAATTTTATTCAACTGTGGAAACAGTTTCCTACTCCCGCATCTTGTAGTATATATCGGTTATGCCATGCTTCAAAAGTAGTCTTCATGGACTATTTAGCTGTGTTGCAGATGTTCGCCCGGCGCGCAGTTTAAAGGTTGTCGCCTCGCCGTTTGACGGTCTGCGGCAGCTGTTTGTTCGGCTTTAATGTTTGTTGTCAGCTGATCACCGCCACGCCGAACAGGCCACTGCGGATGTTAGGTGGCTCATTTCCTGAAACCATCCATCAATCTACATTTACATGACAATTACGTTGTTTGTAACAAGTTTACGCAACATTGCAAAAATATAAGTAACATTATTCCTAGGTATCCAGCAGAACTGTTCGATAATATTAGATAATTTTTGAGCCTATTTAGACTGAAATAAGATAGTGCTACGCAATAAATTTTTAACGAACAATTAGATTCAGAACTATATTTTATATTAAAAAAGTGTTTTCTTTTAGTATTTTGGGCTAGGAAGTAAGAAATATATGCGTTTTGAGTAATGTGAATTTATATTCTTTGTTTAAAACCAACACGAAATAAGGAAATTAATATCACTTCAAGCATATGACAAGGAGAAGCAGGAAAAATTATATTTTATAAAATAAAATGTCCTGGCTTTAAATATATTTGCCTGTCTTGAATTTAAATGTACCTACTTTATTCAGAACTATGCTACACTGCAAACACGTACGACGGTATTGTTCGTATGAGAAGAACATTCCCAAATAAAAGTAATATGCATGCCGTTTAATTTCGGCAAGGGTATTTTATTTGTAAACATGCGAATACATTAAACATGTTATCGTATAAGTTACCATAGTCTTAGTACGTACTCCGTGAGAAGAACCTTGCTTGCGTTGACATACCTATACAAGAGCGGCCGTGGTGATGTAGTGGTCTGGCAACTTGCCTTCCTCCACGGTGATGCTTGTTCGATTACCAGTGAGATCATAGTAAACATGGTATACATGACTGTTCTGTGGCGAGTTTTATACTGTCTTCTCACATACCCTTGCCCTTTCATTCTGTCGTCGATCCATACTCATTTATTATCACTTACACTTGTGTTCAAGATCTCATACTAAGTGAAGTCCACTAAGGGAAGACCGAGTCCAATAAAGCACCTTGTACTTAGAGGGGAAGAAACAAGTGCTTTACAAGCAATAGTGAACCTTATTGCTTTTGCACTCCCAGGCCCAACGTTTAACTGCACTTATTGCACAAACTTGTGCGTATGGCCTTAGGTGAACTTTTGAACGTACTTTGATGATGAGACAATTTTTGTCTTAGATGACTTAATTTATAATAGAAAGTTCTAGAGTTACTTATTAAAAATTTTGATGCGCGGAGTAAAATAATAGCACTAATGTATGATAAGGAACCGTATGAAACAATTGCAGCAGTATCTGTGTATAAAAGAGAACACTGATTGACTGAAAGACTGATTGATAGACACATCAAACTGCAGCCCAAACCACTGGACATATAAACGTGAATTTTTTTGTGTGGTTTTCCCTTTAGGTTGTAGGCGAGCACTAAGAACGGATATTTTTAAATCCGTCCCCTAAGGGGATGAAAAGTGTTTTATAATATTCGTCTACATAGATCGAATCCAAGGCCTATCGTCGTGTATTTTACTTCAGTTCGTCAATCATAAAAAAGGTTATTGTTCAATATAAGTTTTTTTTTCGAAATTTAACCTTTAAAGAGGTGGAAAGATCTTAAATGCGTTTTCGATTAATTATAGATATCTATCGAACCCTTCGGAATAAAGAGTTGCGTTTTACTTCAAAATAATTCTGATGTGAATACCCAAAGGACAGTTTTTACGATTTTTCGAAATTCTACTCCCAAAGAGTAAAAAAAATGGGGTTTAATTAATCGTTTGTAGAACTCTAACTCATTGGCTGACGTCGTAATATTTACTTCAATTAGATATAACATAGGACCATAGGACTTTATTAAGACGTGTGCATATATATATATATATATATACACACACACACTTTTTTTTCAAGCACTGAGGAGGTGAAAAGACATGGAATGTATTTTATATAAATCCATGAGTGATATCGAACCCGTCAAGATCTAGAGAGTAACTTTTTGTTTTATGGTTATGAATACGTAAATGTCCGTAAACAGATTTCAGAACTTTTCTAAATCCTAACTCTTTAGTGCTGTGAAGGAAGGAAGGAAAAAATTTTTAAATGAATCGTCGTTTACACCTTGATTCGATCGGTTATCGTGATTTTCACCTCAATTTGATACTTATACAATTTTTAACACATATGGTAAGATTTTCAAAGTTCTATTGCAAAAATTATGAAAAAGTACAACATTTGTTTTAATTTACCCCATGATATCTACCCAACCAATTGAGATATTTATTAAGATTCCAAGCTTCAGAATAATGCTTACGTAAATACTAAAAATAATTAGCTCAGTTATTAATATGGAGAAGATAAAAAAGAGCAAGCACGGCATTAGAGAAGTAATTTATAGGGAAGTTAGCATTCTGCAAATATACTGATACGGACCAGTGACTGAATAGTTTGTCGCTCTATTTCCGAAGGAAAATGTAGGCTTATGAGATCACCTTTCTGTTTGTGTGTGTTTTTTTCTGTGCATATGTATGTGTGTCCGTGTGTATGTGTTTCTGTGTGTGTGTATGTGTGTCTGTGTGTATATGTGTTCTAACCCTGAAAAAAAAAACTTTTGAAGCAGTGGACCGAATTTCATCAAACTTTGTACACATATAGTACTTTGTAAACAGTCTTGATTTTTACATATTTCGTTTACGCCATTTTCATATTTTCGAAATGGCGGCCATTTAACATTTTTTTATCCAGCTATATATCTATGGAACCGTACGTTAGAATTTCAACAAAGTTGGTACACATGTACTACACACAAAGCTGACTTTACTGTTGTTTTCGTTCATCCCGTGTTGATATTTTCAAAAGGCGGCCGTTTTTATATTTTGAGCATCAAATCAAACATCTTAGGAATTTTTTTCCAGAATTTCACCAACTTGGTACACATAAACAACATGCATATTTGTATTTCCTTTCATGTATTTCGTTCATCCTGTTTTTTATTTTCAAAATGGCGGCCATTTTAGTAAATTTAGCATAATATTAGGAAATATTGTCACGACGCTAATTTTCGGGCTTTTGTTATTTTGGTTTTTTTCTTCTCATCCATACTCGAAATAGGTGGTATGGTAAAGTTATTTTGGTTTGTAATTCAGAAGAGTATTCAGTTATTGGGAAGTCATTGCTTTGATTTTAGAATTGTGGAAATCTAGAGTGTTCTCACACAGTCTCTCTGGTAGAGTTTTTTTAGTTCACTGTTCCTGGTAGCCTGCAGAGTTTG
>PNEQ01047190.1:21787-34976 GCA_003012365.1 Medauroidea extradentata
ATTTCTGTCGTTCCGCTCTCGGACAGTCCCCCCGCCCGTGACGTCAAACGTCGCTGACGAGTGAATGCCCTGTGGGACAGAGAGGGTAGATGTTGCGCCAATCTGGAATGGTCGCTGCTGACCATTCCAGGAAGGTAAATCATGGAAGGTTCTCGACGGCGCAACCGGTAGTTATAAATACCTGCCGGCCGTGTTTTGGCGGACCTTTTTTCTCGCTCTTCGCTTTTACACTTTTTCGTAGGACTTTTTGTGAGCTTCTTAGGACTTAGGCGATCATGGCGATGCCCCGATGGGCGAGACGACGGCCTAAGTGCCAGACGGCAGGTGTTTCAGTTTAGTTAGTTAGTTAGTTTTTTTATTATTACTATTAATTTTTAGCTTCGGTTAGTTGTTTATTTTATTTCGGGATAAGAAGACTTCGTAGCCCTGAGATGGATGAGACTTCGCTGGACAGGAACATCAAAATGATAAGTATTCTTTTATGTTATTATTTTATTATTAAATTAGTATTATTTCCCCTTTAGATTTCATGTTCGGCATTTGTTGAATAGTCGTGGATACGTTGACGCGGTTATTTGTTGTTGGCCAGTGCAATTGCCTTTTATTTAATGTTTTCAATGTAATGTAATAACCTCGGGATTGTTTTGTAAGGCCAGAAACCACTTTACTGTTTAGATTAATTTCTTAATGTAATATCTGGTCATAATTCATCACATTTAAATAACAAATCTTTTTCCAAATTGTACAATTTTATCTTCATTAATGTAATATTTATTTTTGTATAACATTTTATTTTAATATTTTGTAATAAACTCCAATTATTTGAATTCACTCTTTTATATCGAGTATTCGAACTGTAGTCCCTTTTAACATTAATTGATAGCCCCTAATTGCAGAACATGTATCTTGACTTTAATACTTTTATAGATGATTATGAGTGACAAGCACATGCGCGATGAAAGATAGGAGACGCGACCCGTATTGGGACGTTAGTCTATGTTTCGATCTTCTGTACCCCTCGCAATATATAGTTTGCCAAGCGGAGTTATTATTTTGTTTCATTTTGTTTGTTGTGCTCTACCATACATTAATACTTTATGATTGTAGCTAGGCTACAAGGTGGAACTTCTATCTTTAAAGAGCTTGTTTGTTTTTATTTTACTTAAGGAGCTACGTACCGTATGTATACCCCCTAGTGATGTTTTAATAATTACAGAGTTTATTAATCCTTATTGCTTATCGTTATGTTTCAGTCAAATGCTTGTTTTATCTACTAGTGATGTTTATTTTCTTTCCACCTCGTAGTCTTGCATAGCTTAATAATTCAGAAATACTTTCATCCCCCATTTTATATTCAACACTTTAGCTACAAGCAAGGTATAACATAACTATCATCAACACGACACTCCACATATGTTTAACTATTTAACACTGTCTATTATTTTTACATTATTTATTTTGTTACCCCCAGCCTCGTGACACATTTATGGTGGGAGTCGCCGGGTATGACTTTCGTCGGTGACTTCCACCCTGTGACAATATTTTTCAGAATTTCACCAAACTTCGTACACATATACAAAGTACAAAGCTGACTTGACTTTTACCTATTGGTTCATTATTTTGTAATATTTTGAAAACTACGGCTATTTTTTATCCTTGTAACAGAGATACATCTCAGAAAAACTTTTCCTCGATTTCATTAAACTGGGTACTTGTATATTACTAAGTAAGCTGACTTATCTTTATCATATTTCGTGTTTCACGTGTCTAAATCAAAATTATAATTTAATATTCCCAGATCATATAAACGATTTTAACTTTCACGTTTAATTTGCACCCACTTTCATAAATGTTGGATTATCAGTAATGCTGGTAACTTCTTGTTTTATTTTTAATTTAACTTTAGACGGTACCTATTCAGGGCACTTTGATCAATAATCGTGTTAGATGTAAACGAGTCATCTCATCACACCATATTATACTGCTTACACCATCCAAATAGTCTCTCATATGAAAGTTCTGGGGTTCTATGGCTATAAATAAAGCCTACGACAGTTGTTAGGATTGTCAGGAATAGACTAAGGACAGTTTATTCACATAACAGCTATAGCTACGTAGCCAACTGCATAGTAAGCTCAACCCTTTATGGCCAAGCTACTAATCTGGCCTACAAAATGGGTCCTTCAACTGAAGTAAATACTTGCTGATACGAGTAATACATGCAAACAATGTCACTTATGTCATAAAATTAACAATCGTTCGTCTTCTATGAAGTTCTGTAACATTCATCCCAATGCGATGAAATTTCTGCGGAAAATTAGGCGTGGGAAGGCAGAACGAGGTAGAGGGACAGAACACGATACCCAATAAATTTATTGATCAAATTAACTTCTGTGAATTGTTTGAATTATATATTTAAGTAGAGGGGATGAATAAAACAAAGTTGTGGGGCAGAATGTTATACCTGAAAAACATTGTAAAAAAACTATAAAACGTTGGTAAGTTAAGCGAGAATCCGTAAAGTTTTCAGCTGAAAAAAACATAACATTTTGGGGGGAAAGGGGCAGAACGGGTTTCCCAAAAATGTTGTGGAACAATTTTCCTTTTCGAAATGTTTCTAAAATGGACATTATTGACCCTTAGCATCATTTTGCCCCGTTTAGCACTTTTAAAAACATTTGTTTCAGAAACTGTACCGCCTTAAATTGTTAATTTTTGTTGCGATTTGATGCCAGAAACTGCACACGAATTCGTTCATAAACGTTTCGAAAGAACGTATGTTAGCCTGACTGCTGAATGAGTTCAAAATTTGACAAATTGCAATTGTTATGGTGGTATATCAATGACATCCGCCTGTTCAAGAAATGAAGTTTTTAACCTCATATCCCCACCGCAGTGCATAGGATTATGTTATTTTCTGATTCACTGCGAAGCAAATGAAACTGTACACAATATGAGTGATGCTGATATCGTCGTTCATTAAAGTTCACGTAAAAGAAAATAAGATACTTTAGATCATAAAGTAAATTGTGTTAAAGCGCTCATGTCTTTCATAGTAGGTTTTTGAAGTTGTTTAGTTTCGTATCAGGTATCTTTGTGTACTTATCATACTATACTTAACGGGAAGTGTTTCACTATTTGAAGGACCTAGCGAAGTGGCGCAACGATAAAACGCTGGACTCATATTCGGGAGGACCCGGGTTTGATCCCCGGCTCAGGCCGTCCTAATTTCGCTTTCCATGGTTTCTCGAAATAGTTCCATGTAACTGTTGGGATGGTTTATTAATAAAGGCCATGGCCGACTCATCTCTCAGCTTCTGTCGTCGTATGATATTGTGTGTCACCGTCTCTAATTTCCTCGCTGTTGAGGAGACGAAAGCCACCTTATGTTACCTGTACTATTTAAAACCTTAACTCTCAATAAATGCAAATTTTTTTTATCCATACACTGAGAAACATACTCAGTTCATAATTGTTTCATGCTTAACTTACTGCAATTATTACAAAAGAATTCTGGGTTAAAATTTGATATACATTGTGTATATTCCTTTTGTACATAACTTAACGTTAAAATAAAATCTTAACACGTTAGTAAAACGGCAAAAAGGGAACCTGTTGAAAACCTATTACATAAATGCAGGAATAGTAATTTTTATTGTAAATTTAAGTACAAAGCAATTGATTTGTAAAAGAGTGAAAAAATATTTTATGCGTATTTTCATAGTAATGAATAATCCTCAGGGGTTATATCATAGCCAAAGGTAACAAGACAGCGAAAAGTATAAAATAACTAGTTTTTCTAAAACGTTAATTGTTTGAATTCTTTCGTTTAATTAATGTTAATGAAACCGTATTAGGAGTTAAGTAGTATCTGTTATTTGACTTTCAACAATGGGACTGCTATTTCTTCATATTATGAAGCATACTCACTTATTTATGTATTTTGATGTAAGCTTTCATGATATACTTTATTGGGTGTGCATTAATTTTTATTTCAATATAATTGTTTAATTTATGTTCAATAATTAAAATCATATAAGTAGACTTTAGTTATTTTTTACTGTTTAAAAATTGTGTGCAGCATTTTTAAACAGACTTTATAATAAAGGAAATTGTATATCTGTGTTGTAGCGGCTTATATATATTTTTCCCCCGAATTCTTTTATAGTTATATTAGTGTTTTACTTGCAAATAGCATGCAAGTTACAAAACCCTTCCATGTTATAAAGTTAAATTTTGAGACATTTTTTATGTGTTTCTTATTAGATTATGCAAATAGAAACTAGCGAATTGTGTGTGTGTGTATTAGTACATATATGTGTGTATATATATATATATATATATATATATATATATATATATATATATATATATATATTTATTTATTTATTTATTTATTGTGCGTGTGTGTGTGCGTACAGTGTAAGCCTGAATTCGACAGACTTACTCTGTGGATCATGTCCTTGTGTAAAATGTAAGGGCCGAAAGAGAATATTAAGATAGTAACTACCACATGAAAATATATGTTCAGAATAGATCGCAATAAAACAATCGAAACACTCTGAATAATAGCAAAATGCACATAGATGCGTCTTGTAGGATACGAAGACCAGTTTCCTGACTATATGATATTGGTACTAATCAACTGCCTACGTAGTACAATAAGACATGCTGGATTACGATCGTGCGGTATTTCGTAACGGCAATGTTGTATCGTAGTTTGATACATGTAAATGAAAGAAAGTATGTTGAACAAAGAAGAATGCCTTAGTAAAACACCCTCCGGCCAACCTTTTCCACAAGTACAATTATAGAAGTATCTGAGGTTAGATAAGAGTAGCGTTACCCGACGCATGTGTGGTTATGCCACTTAACTGTGACTGCTACCACAGGGGCCGCGGTGGTCAAGTGGCCATATCACGTGTCACCAACCTAGGTGATTTGAGTTCAAATATCCGGCAGGGAGTATGTGTAAATAAAAATAATTGTCGAGTAAGTAAAACGCCCTCCGGCGAAATGTGTGACCTTTGGTACAGGAGGTAAGAAGGGTTGATGGGGGAGGGGGGAGGGGTTTCAGTGGCATAAGCCAACGTCTTTGCAAACGTGGAACCTGTATGGCGAGCATCTTACACTCAGAATGGCAGTGCATGTAGCGTCTGAGCACATTTTCAAACACAGGTCTGGAAATTTCAAGTGGTGTTCGTGTTCTTGAAGTTGTAGTTCGTGCCCTGCGTTATTGAACGCTGTTCGTGGCCCGGACTAGCCGACATGCATTATGTGAATGGTGAAGTGGGGACAAATACACAAAAAAAAAAAACGAAAAAAAAAGAGAGAAAACAAACCTAGTTGGCTGTAGTCAACACATCCATAAACCAAAACAATACACCATGAAATATTTCACGAGGAATTAGTCAAGAACAAATATAGGAAGAAATAATGAACAGCCAAAATCTAAGTCTAAATACAAAATAATCTGCAAAACTCAGGACATCACAATTAAGACAGCACAGACAATATTGGGACGAATAAAATAATGGACACAAGAGAGGATAACAATCACGGCATCACAGACAACAGACTAGACGACCCAACGATGAGGACACAAAAGAACACAGCAGGTTTCTAAAGGCCGATTCTTCACGACAAAGATTACTGGAACGACATATATCGCAATGGTGTTTGTCCACAATAGTACAGTTTGTCTCTTCTTTCATGCTCACATATATCAAACTTTTATAAGTCTTTCTGACTCAGAACAACAACCAGTTGACCAACCCCATAAACTTACTGGACAAAAGTATTAAATACTGCCCTCCAAAGCTGTTGTAGGTATATCAGAACTTTTCCATTTTTTTCGAAGAAACTCTAGTAAACACAGAGTTTCAGAACATCATTCTTCGTGAAAATTGTAGATTTAGCAAAAATATTAAGTTACACTTACTCAAAGCAAAATTAGTACGAAAACATTTTTATGGTCTGATAGCAGTGTTATATGAATTTTAAACATTCTGAAGTACCGTGAACAGAGAAATAACTTTTTCCTTAAAAAAATGAAAA
Organism: Medauroidea extradentata; assembly: GCA_003012365.1. Classification (NCBI taxonomy): domain Eukaryota; kingdom Metazoa; phylum Arthropoda; class Insecta; order Phasmatodea; family Phasmatidae; genus Medauroidea; species Medauroidea extradentata. The sequence goes on from PNEQ01047190.1 coordinate 27,845, forward strand.
AAGTCGAGATTATTAAATAAACATAAATTAGAACAGATTATTTTAAAATGTGATTCTATCATTATAACTGTGTTGAAAATTATACGAAACTTACATTTCTGATTACTAGTAATAAACAAAATACTCTCTTTAGAAACAAAATGTACCAAAATGTGTACACAATTCTCTTATGTAATCGCGTGTTTTTTGTCAAGACTTTGTTATGTAATGCCCATTATCCAGAAAAAAAACCCTAACATTTATGTTTCACTGACAATTACCACAGACATTCAAAATATTATTTGATTGAACAACTATCATAGTATTTCGTGTAAGATAATGCACAGCATTTAAGATAGCACAAAACAACAATTTTACAGGCCAGTAGAAATCTTATTTCATCACGTGTGTCGCATGTGGAAAGTTTGTCAGTTTTTTTTTTCCTGAAGGTTCGTTTGTTCCCTGAGTAACAATATGTTAAGTAGAATGTGTAGAGTACTCATATGTAGCAGTTGAACTATGTTTTCGGTGATTATTACAACAAAACTGCGTAATGGGTTTGATTGAAATTATACATCTAGCAACTATTTTAATAAGAGCGATTATTCAAGTGCCGGTACTCACGGCGGAGATCAGCGTATCGCGGCAGTTAGACGCCGGAGAAGCGGACTGTCTTCTTTGGCTTGTGGACAGCCGGCAGTCCGTGTGTCTCTGGTGTAGTGAGGGAATATTTTAGGCAGGACTTGGTTGGTGGTGGCGGCAGTGTGACTGTATGCTGTGTATGCTTGGAGCGCCGCTTGTATATAAGTACAGACACCAGGAGGAAGACACCGCATGTCAATACAACACCAGTCACAACACCCAGGACAAACATCACCGCATCCTCCTTCCTCACACACTGCAACAAGATGTCTAAGTGCAGTGAAGACACTTGCAGAACTCAGCATCTGCATACTAGGTTATACTAGGTGAGGTGACTACAATTAGTAGGAAACTGAATTGCAGCGATGAAAACCTACCAGCAAATGGCAGCATACGCAACATTTTCTACTTACAAAAATCAATAGTTATTCCTACTATAATTGAACTCAAAACATCATGTTAGGGTTTTTCCTCATATTGTAGCAAGTCTTTAATGAAAAGTCACGTTTATATAGCCAATGGTTAAGCACGATAATTTGACTTCGCTACAATAATTTTGCAAAACATAACATACAGAATACGACATCGGTGTACTCCTGCAGTAAATTATTCTGTAATTCTTTCTGGGCTGAGATTTTTGCAGGTAATTTGCAAGCAAAGTTACATTTCTTAGCCATGAGTTTGAAGTTACTAAAGTATATGTGATGACTCACCCTTGACCAGAAGTCGCCAGTTGTAGTAGCCTCGGTTTTCCCATGTACTGCTGGACTCGTCCTGAAACATTATCTTCATCGTTAGTTGCTTTGAAACATTGACCAAATATAGGCCTTACACACTTCACACAATGTAGAAACTAGATGCATCTTGAGGACAACTGTTCATCGTTACCAGAGCAAGTCTTAAAGATAATGGATTCTACATTGCGTAATCGACGTCTTTCATATTTACAAGGCGTGCAGGACAGCATTATTCGTGAGAATATGTGTAGTGACCGGCAGTGAAAAATATAATACGTTAGGTGTGGTAACAGAAGACAGGGTACCTCACCCCGAGAGTTGAATTACACCAGGGCGCTTGAAAGCGTCTGCTGAGCCCTGAAATACAACAATAAAGGAGGTCCTACGATGAAGATGCGACAGTATATTAATGATAGAACAAATAGGAGGACCCCAAGAAAACCCACTGGCCACCGGCAATGTCCACCACGTGACTTATAAATGCGAATATTCTATGTCGACTGCGCTGGGAATCGAGCTTGTATCAAAGTGACTAGAGGCAATGACTCTAGCCATTCGTCAACAGCTATCTCCGGCCGGTGATATTGTACTGTTTCATGTTCCTTCTACTAAACTGCGCGGTATTTCGTATCCCTGAGCCTTTTAGTTCCTGCGAGAATGCAAGCTCCAGTACTTGTGTAATTGGAATGTCATCATGTAAACTCATTTACTTATAACATCATAATTGCCTAGTATTACATGTACGAAAGTACTACGACCCAACATGAATTAGTCTGCTTCTAAATCAAGCAACAATACTTTCAGTAAGTTATCGGCGAGCAGAAGCCGTACAGGTTTTGAGTGAAAGCATGAAACTTTTAAACACAATGGACGCAAAAACATGAAGGAAAAACTATCGAAGTAAGTACTATTTTCAATGTTGACACATTCAAACAGAAAATAGCTTTTAGAATGAATTAATTCTCCTTGTTCTGAACAACTTGACTTGAATTTTATTGTCTTGTTTTGCAATAAAGTATGTATTATGCTTCATATTGATACTATATTAAACAAATTAATTTCAAGAACCTTAGTATATAACCGTCAAACTTAAAATGCTCTTAGTCCAGACCTACTGAGTAATACTAGCATACAGACAATGCAAGCCACTGAATTTATTTTTATTTAAAATCAAACCAGTTCAGGCAATGAATTTGATCTAAAATTCACTAACACTAATTATTGAGGAGCATAGAAATATAATACACAGCTGCAGCTAATGACTTAAAAACAAGTGAACTCTAATAGAGCGAGTTGTAGTATGCCAGCTAGGAAGACTTCCTGGCACATTGATAAGCGTGTATATGGATGAAAGTGGCGTTAAATGTAGTCTAACGTATAGTATAAACGACTTAATTTGCATCAAGAGCACACTTCATACAATAAGCTTTGAAAAATGTCATCAAGGAATTTCTGGAACACCAGAAGTCAACAACTATATCTAAACTTCAGCAAGCGAGAGAGAATTCAGATCATAATACCTAGCAGCTAATAAACACAGTAAGGCCTCTTACCTTGTCAGCGGGTAGCCATAGCTGAGTCCCAGGACGACCAGCAGCACTAACATCTCCTCCCAGATGTTCATGATCAAATATGTCTCAGTTATTATCTTGGAACACTTATCAAGTATTCAGACTATGTCTCAAACAAATTGATGCTAATATCTCAGAACACTCCTCAAATCCACCAACTATATCTCCAGTAAATCGCAGTTAACACCTTCTAGAGCTTCGGAATTCTTAAAACAATATCCTTAGAAACAAAAATGACTGTAACTAACTGTTGTATTTGCATTCTCACTTGAGGCTGTCATTGTTGAACTTTTAATTCCATTATAATATACTGTTTCCTATCATTATTTTTACATGTAGAAATTTCCAAGTATAGTACTTCGGAAAAGGTGTGGCGTGCACTGCTTGATTTTCTGTTCATAATACTTTATTACATCTGCTAGTATTTTTTAAAGGTATTCATATGTTTTTATATGCCGTTAACACATTTAATTACCAGTCAGGGAATGTCAGTTTTACCAGCGGAGGTATTTATTTTCGTGTAAGTGAATATTTCCGCAGTTTTAAATGTTACTTGTTCCTATAGTCAGACCTAGCGTACATGGCCGTATGTTTATTATTCATTAGCAGTTTTTTCCACGCCGTCATAGCAACAACGCCACATGCGCGGTTGTAACTCAAACCTTATTACTGATTCGTTGATGTGAATGTACGATTTTTAAATAACAATGAATTTCTGGTGGCATGGGCTGGAGGCTGCGAGTTAGCGTTGTTTATTTGGGCTTTCATCAGAGGGAATTTATTTGGGTGTTTAATGAGTCCCGTGATTTAGTACTGGTCGCCCTTAAGGGGTCTGCCTACCTGCGCTTCAAATGCGTTGCAGCAAGTTACGACTGTGTGTTTTTTTACGAAAACATTACAAACGCATTACATTTGTTTATCTACGTTAAGGCTCTGTTTTAGTCGCCTCATTAAATTTTATTACTTTTCGCCTTTTTGGACTTATAAGAAGAAAAATGTAAAATATACGATTATACATAAAATTCTATTAACATTTCGTTACAGTACAGACCCTGCGAATTAGCTGTTAACTTACAATTACGCCGCAATGTGTGGGGCAAATTTTTTTTTTATTTTCATAATTTGCCCGTCAAATTGCGACCTAACTATACATGACCAACTCAATTGTCATGTTTATACTGAGCAGAAAGTAAATAGAGTTTGTGGTATACTGACAGTTCTAACAGTTTTCTTCTTAGAATTAAAAAAAGCGAATAATAATAAAAAGTAATATGGCGACTGAAACCGAGCCTTAAGAACGCACACTTCAAACCGTGTAGCAATAGTTTTAAAAATCCGGCACATTTGATAGAAATATCTAATTCGGGCCCTCAAAATGGACAAAAATGGCTTTTCCAGACTGCCTGATGCGGAAAAATAACTGAATTCGAAAAATTCAACTATAAGAACAAGTGTTTGACGTTGAACTGTGCTGCTCTCAAATAAAACAATGTGGACACCGCTTAAAGTCCAGTAGTAAAATGTATAATAGTAAATCACTGCACGCCAGCTGAGTAGTTTGCGCGGAGAGGCGATAATACATTACATATGTCGGTCAACGGCAACCTTACCGCTCCTGTCTCACACACACAAACACAGCCTATCTAGGGAGGCTCCTTAAGACGAAGACGCGAACTGTAAGCAATAGTGTAAAGAGGACCTGGACTCGGCATCAGCGACACCTGGTTATTTTATTAGTTAGACGCCCGTGAGTGTGTTTTCCTGAGAGTGCAAGAACATTATAGACACAGACACGTTAGTTGTTAGGGAAGCCGACACAAAGCTGCACGACATCGTCCTGGGTGTGCCTGAGGCCCATCATTCAACGCGATCTTTAGTTACACGACACATACAACATATATATGAAAACAGCTACCGCCGCGGAGCTGATTGAAAACAAGTTCTACGTCATCAGCCTGTACAGGTGTTCATGTGAAAACTGAGGTAAAGTAGCTTCGAGCATGGTTAGCACTTGCATGTGTGACCGCGTGCCGCTAGTGAATATATGAAAGCAGGTTAGACTACCATAAAGGTCAACACAAGTACAAGGCAGAAGAGTAAATGTTCCCAATAGGTAACAGTTTATGACTTTCTCCTCGGATATTTTTACGGCTTGCGGTCGCAAAATAACCTCTTTATTAATTTTTAAGCGACAAAATGCCGTGAATATCCTTCTCTGTGTTTAATATGTCTTCAATTCGGACAATGTTCATTACTACTTTCTTAATATTAGTATTAAATAATTACTAAGTTGTGAGAAAAATTAGCTATGATCATGGGATAAATACAACTGCTGCTTATTTTTGAACTTATATATTTGTTTGTTTATATATGTTCCAACTTCTTTATAACAGTTTAAATGTTCTTCAAACGCTACAGCTCAGTGCTTTCAGAGCAACTTTCGCCGGATTAATTAAGTATGTAATGTACTATGATATTATATACAAATCATATACAGTAAATGGATACAGAAGATGACATTTAATAATTTAATCATTGAATTATTGGTTATTTAAAAGTGATTTTGCGGCAACTATTTATAGGTCTCAAAAATATCACTGACTCGGTGTACTGTTCTAAACAATTACTTTGATAGTTTTTTACAAGATATCAGACTGCTTACCTGGTTTGCGAGTAGAAGAAATACAAATGTCGTGCGTGTTGACCCGAAACGCCGTTTAAATAAATAGGCCGTATGTCCAACCATAAATATTGCTTCAGGCCCGCCAAGTGCCGGCTGGTCTACTGGCTGATGACGTCACAGCTGCAGCCATGTTGTGAGGAACTGTTACGCGGGCGTTTCAAATGTAAGGTTTTATAATGGCTGTAGTAACATTAAATCACCTCCAACTTTAAAATTTTCACATCTCCTGGACTAGTTTTCCAATGCTAACTACGCATATATTCTCAGTGAAAATTGTGAGAAAAGCTCAATACCATGTTTGTGGGAGACGGAATTAACTGAACATTAATCTGCCTAGAAACACTCATATAAATGTCAGTTTGTTAAAATACACTAAAGAAAGGCTGGCTATAGTAGGTTGTGTAATTTTTTTAAGGATAAACACTGGCAATTGTTCATGATTAAATGAAAATATATCTGCACTATTTAAATATTCACAATTGTCTTTTATATGATTTGGTGTTTCAGACCCAGCATTAAAAATAATGTCAGTTAAACCCCTTCTTTTCTTAGTTTAATGGGTGCTTTCTGCTTTAAAAATAAATTGATGTTGGCCAATAGACATGTCCGGTGGTGTGGAGTTGATAAGTTGTTTACTAGATGACAGCCTAAGCACTGAAACTGCGAGTATCTTGGAGTTTGGTAAGGCAGGGTCATGCACTGTTTCCCCACACACTAACTCATTCCTTACCCAGTATAACAACGTCCCATTCACTACACAGTACAGTTCAGTGAAAAGTTTACCGCTGTCCTTAAGCATATTTTAAATATGTAGAGAAATTGTGAACAGGACATCTGTATTTATTAAACACAATGTTATATGTTATTCTTATCTGTGGTAAGTGAGGAGATGTGGTCGCAACTTTTAAGATATGTGGAATGAACTTACGTATCGTTTCACAGCACACTTTAATTAAACTCATAAATAACGTCTGCATCTATAAAAATAGTTATAAGATACAGAACAAAACAAAGTTCATAATAGCTCGGCCATTACACAACATAACATAGACAGTTTGATTTTTTCCATGGACCAATACAAACATGTGACACAATATAAAAATAAGTGCAGTGATTGTACACTAGGTGTAAAGTGTGTGAGTTCAATGTTCCAACACTCTCCCTCATTGAAGAATGCACTTTGGTCGCTATTAATTCAGTCCAACTTCTTCTATGAATTTTGAGAGCTTCGGTCTATGAAGCGGTTTGGTCAGCATGTCCGCTAGCTGGTTCTCCGTTGGTATTGGTCGAATATTAATAGACCCTTCTTGTACCACTTCTTTAACAAAGAAGTGTCGGATCCGTATGTGTTTCGTCCGTCGATGCATCTCTGGGTTCTTGGCCAGTTTGATGGCGGCTTCATTGTCGACGTAGAGATTTGGGGTCTCTCGAAGGCTGCCAAGCTCTGTTAGAAGTCTTCTTAGCCAGATTGATTCTCTTGCAGCCTCGCTGGCCGCTACGAGTTCGGCCTCCGTGGTGGA
>PNEQ01047191.1:0-34893 GCA_003012365.1 Medauroidea extradentata
TAAGTGTGCTATATTTTTAGAACCGTAGTTTGAAGTGTTCGTTTTTTTTTTTTTTTTGGAGATAAATGGATTGGGATGTTGCTTAGCTGTGCTCATGTACGTGACCTAAACAAGCTGATTAGGCAGTGTATTTTTTCCCTTAATATTTCTGCTCTTCAGCATGAGTCGAATGTGGAGGATAGATTCTTATCACACAGCAGCAATTTCTCTCCCCATTCCCCTTTTTCAAACTTGTGAAACATTTCTTGTGATGCGAGATCATTGCGGCCCGTGCAGTTACTAGCTGCTGAGTAGGTTAACACAATGACGTCGTAGAGCAATAATTTTTTAATGACTTGCAGCAATATTCTTAAAATTTTATGCTATAAGTTCTGTTACCATATCAAATGAAGAAGACCCTAAATCTCATTGACTAGTGGCTTTGTCTTTTACTTCATACAAAAAATTAAATTAAAATAGCTGTGTTGTAAATGTCAACTTTTTCGTTACAGTTATGCAGCTGAAGATATTGTAACGGGGGTGGGGGTGTCTATGTTGATGTCCGGAGTTACATTTGTTGGTGTTTATCAATGCGGTTTCTTATTCTGGAAGTTCTCGTTGCTGTTGACAGGTACGGAAGTTTGTGTCTGACTTATATTTGTCCGAATGCTCAGTGGTGAGATTAGTAGTTCGTAAAAAATCAAACTGCAACTAGAGCAGTGCTGATGATATTTCCAGGAGATAATTTGATAAAAGCGGGAAATACTTGCTAATAAAATACAATTAGAAATACCAGCTCTGTTGCACGTCTTTATATTTTCCAGTAAGGCTTCTGCGTACAACATGATTTTGCAGCAAGATACAGTTCCTTTTATAATTCTAGATTCCTGGCTTCAGAACTTAAGTTTTTTTTTTATTGACAGAAGACAACAAAAGAATATACTTTTTTAGGCTGTTTGGCTACACACTGCTGCAAGTTCGCCACGAAATAGCAACGTCATCACAACATACAAGTGATCTGACTACATAATGAAAACTGTAAAGACGAAGCTTTCATACACTACTAGTTGCTGCCTTTTCTTTCTACCTTAATACAGAAGTTACATTGATTCTTGTCTGTATACTAACAAAGATAATAGAGCAAATGCCAACACTGGCAGTCTGTCTAGTTGAGCCAGCGCCCCTTTGGTTTTTCTGTGCAGCCCCACTTCCTAACCGCGACTTCACACAGTCCGCCCTCTCCAGCCATCCTTTCATGACATCTTACTACATCAACACACCACAACTAAACTCCTGTTCGTGGCGAACGTGCGCTGTTGCAGCCACATGGCGGAGTGATACGCCAGGATCGAACTTTCTTTAAATAACAGTCAGTTGAGAGATTTATATTGACCGAAAATTATGTAACACAGCTACAGATAAAGTTGCACAGCTTTCTATTGCACAGTACCAGCTGAATATTCATTGGTTTGTTAATTGGGGATATGCTGCGTCATCAATCTGTCGCGGAACACCACCTTTTCAGAGTTCTGTTGCGCATGACCCTACCACCCATGACGATGGCCTAACAACCTGCCTGCCAGATAAATCCCATTCCAGAAGAAGCGAGCTAAGAGGCTTCTTGAAATTTTAAACACCGAAATGAAGTAAAATACACGAGAAGTTGTTTGAAGTAAAATTAACTTTAAAATGAGTCCAAGCATGATATAAATCAGATAAAATTGACACGTAAAATTTACTGCTTTTATCTTGCTTTAACTGTTAAATTTTAAATTTTGAATAGCATTTTACTGTTAATTTCTCTATTAGCATTCCCAATTAATGTGTTGGATCCCACTGTTTACATCCTTATACTGGGCCTACTTAAATTGCTATAAACAACAAAAAAATATTAATTAAGAGAGAGAAAAATAAATTGAAATTACTATATGATAAACCAAGTATGGGCTACTTGCTAATGCACGTCACAACCCCCCACCTAACACACAGTGGCTTACATTACAATGTTTTTATAAAAATTACATTCTTGTGTTCCATTATTCTAATGACTACCTAAGTTATATAAACTACACATCAATACATACAAACTCCGGCAAATCACTGTTACCACCATGCTCTACAGTATCACTAGACACAATATTGCTGTCTGCATAACCTCTAATACCCCACCACATTTAAAAAACATATAAAAGTATAATTTTAACACATTTATTTGTCACCCCTGAGCATGAAACATTGGATAGTATAGTGTATTATGTAATATTTTAGGTAAAATTCAATGGAAATATGTATTTTAATTTTATACATCGACTTATAGCAGCACACTGTAGTTGAACATACACTTAATTTCAAACGTAACTAAAATTTCCATAGCATTTGAACACCCTTACTATTCTTTACACTTATAAATTACAAGCTATACAGTTGGTTGGCTTTGTAAAGTTCAGCTGATTACAGGAAGTCTGCACCATCAACTTACATCATTCCAAAAAAATATGATACACTCCTTTTATGGAAAGACGACGAGAGTGACCTACACACTGTCTACACCCCATTAGACCATAACACACAATTTTGTACCAAACCAAAACAAATCCCATAAACCCTTGGGTGTTCTAGCCTGTTGCTACAAGTCGAGCAGTATAAATTGAAAAGTTGCAGCAAATTCCCTAGCCTATTATGTCACTCAACATTAGTAATTTTATTTAGTTTTATTATATGAAGTCCATATTTATTTCCATGTCCACAATATTCAAAAACACTTATGAAGAAACAAATTACTAAACTATCATGCTTAGTAATGATCAATTTAAAAGGAATTTAATTCACTTGAAACCTTAATATTGTCTCAACTTGCAATTAACTTAGCATAATTATTGTTGTAGTTTACTTCAAACAGCTATTCACAACAAACAGCAGCAGCAATGTACTTTGTAATATTAGTCTACGGGTGGTGTTTTCAAGGTTCAAAACAATATAGTGATAACAAATTTTAAAATACAGATACCCTTCTACTTCTGTTGCCACCCCAACTCTACATTGGTTACATCTCACTTGTATGTGTGTTTTCGCATTCTTTGCTTAATTTTTTATTTAACATTTGGCCTACCCAATACATCACACAAAAATAAAAGAATTTAATTATAATTTTACTATGTCTAGGCATATGGCACTACAAAAAATAATATTACAACATTCTTTACTTATTTTCTTGACAACATTGGTTGGCCCTCATTCTGCAAGCACAGCTGAGTTTTTACAAATTTATTCCCCTCTTATTTATATCAAAGTTTAACAATTCTCCCTAACATTAAGGTACTTCATAAGAAACCAAATGACACCATTAATACCACTTCTGCTTACTATAATCAACCCTGAGAGGAATACTATTACCAAATTATTACAAATGACTTTACCATAAGCACAATAGTTTTACTTATTCAAACAATTTTTCTTCACTATCACAAATTTATATTGTGGAAACAAAATAACGTAAAAGACAATTTGACATATAGCAGCCCACAAACTTTAAAACCATTCAATTTCCATAAATCCTCTTAATCACATACTACCAGAAGTTGTAAACATTAATTCTTGAACAAAACTTCCAAAACAAAGCACATAATTACCTATTACCCATTTATTTTGAATACAGGGAGGCTGCACCGTCACTTCTTACCACTCACACACACCATTACAACTTCACAAATTCACACATCATCATATACCATATAATTCCTTAATCATTATAAGGCGTACCTATTTGCACCACGACGAGGCACCATCTCAACCACAATAAAACAAATACCTGCCTATTTGCACCACGACGAGGCATACTTCCAAAAACCACAAAAATCATCTTCACCTTTATATCTCAATAATAAACACCGGGCAAGCCCTATTTGCTCCACGACGAAGGCTCCCGAATTCAACATAACCTCAAAATGTCAACGACTTTCTCCCTTACTCAACACTTAGTTCATACCTACATTCACACACCTTCTCCCACAACAACCACTTCCTCCTTTCATTACTCCTTTGCAGCACTCCCCTTTACATGTTACTTATTTGACCACAACCACAATTACATTATTTTGTTTCTAACCTCAAATACCAAAACTGCTTAGAAATATTACAAGTACCATAAGTATCCATACCTTCCATATGTCCCTTCAGATTTTACTAACCACTCTGCATTAATCCACAAACATTTGTTTACACTGCTACTATACCTCAAGCACAGGTAAGTTGATCATTTTCAAATTTAATTTCTTAAATCAGTATCATTATTTTCTCCAATCCCACTTCAAATTATGCTTATCCATACTACACCAATTTCAATATTTGTTTATGTTAGCTTAAATTATTTCTCAAACCTCTACAAAAATCAATTTAATTAACCTCAGGGTTGATCAATGTAATTAAACTTCAACGTACTTACACATTATTAAAGCCTTATTTAAAAGTATTTCACAGCTACTTCTACCTTGCTCACAAGGTGAAAAACTATATGAACAACATTCCAACTTACCTAACTCAATAGTATTACTGTACTGAAGGTACCTAATTATAACATGACCATGTTGTCATAAACCTAATGGTGCCATACCCTACTTATAATTTAATTAAATTGCAAAATGTTTTCATTACATTTATAGAATACACACACGTTATTGTACCCTGTCGAACAGTTCCCTCACACTGACACACTCGTCTTGCTCCTCTGATCACAACACATAGTACACTCTGTCAAAACTATCCTTGATTTTCACCTTTCCTCGTGTCCACTCCTGCATCCCCCACCTCTCGACACTTCCCTGCACCTCAACACATCTCTGCACCTCTCACTTCACTACACAGACTTTACTCCCCAGTTCTTCCTGGCCTGTAATCTTAACTGCATCTAGGTGCCATTCCTGCACCCCCCACTGTTCTACCTCTCTTACCATCAACACATTGTTACAATTTTTGTCTGGCCCCAAAAATGCTCTGTTCATTTCCCAGTTCTGCAGCTTCACCCCCCCCCCCCCCCCCCAGTTACTAATAAATTTGCCTTTTCATTTTAATCCCTTTACTTGTTCTCGCATGGTATACAACATTAATTTCATTATTAGGCCTAACCTCGCCTTTACTTTCCTGCACCTCTGTCACTTTCTGATCCTCTAGGCCTAACTCTACAACAACCTTGGACACTGCACCTGGTCTCTTTACTTCAGCTTGCACTTCCTCACTATTCTTTCTAGGTTTTGTTTGTCTTATACTAAATGCTTTTGCACAACTCTTTATCACACCACTCACCTCTTCCTTTAACTCCTTAGCTTCCCTCCTCAGTTCTCTAATTTCATCTATCAGTGTTTTAGTATGTGATTCTGATCTCTTATGTGCTTCTAACGTTTCTTTTCTTAAGTCTAATAAATTGCTTTCTGTAGCTGCCATGATTTTAGATTTTGTTTAAGACTGGTTTCGTAACTTAGAAAATGTGTATTATTAATGTAATTTGTGTGTACCCACTTAAAATAAACAACAATGTTTACATTTCTAATATTACATTTCTTCTGTGATTTAAGACAACAAACACGACAAAAACAACAAAAACAAAAACTGCTCATACGAGGCTCAAATTTATATGGCTCATGTATGCTACCTACCTGCACTGGTAAACACTAACCTGTTGTTTGCCAGCTTCTCTCTTCGTTTACTTTACCTTTAGTTGAAATCTAAGAATGGTATGATTGTTTTGCATGGAATGGGAAAAGGCTACTAGAGTTTGAGCCTCTTCACTGCCGCCGTCCTCAAACTGCCGCTGTCCTGGCACTGGCCTTAGTTGTTGTTGTTGTTGTTGTTGTGGGTCCTAGGGTCCCCCGAGGTACTTGGATTCCCTCAGGTCCCTATTCCTCAGTGCCAGATGTAACGGGGGTGGGGTGTGTTGTTGATTGATTGTCCCTGTTCGCAGCGACTGATGTAATGGGGGTGAGATGTTGATGTTCGGAGTTGCGTTTGTTGGTGTTTAGCAATGTGGTTTCTTATTCTGGAAGTTCTCGTTGCTGTTGACAGGGACGGAAGTTTGTGTCTGACTTATATTTGTCCGAATGCTCAGTGGTGAGATTAGTAGTTCGTAAAAAATCAAACTGCAACTAGAACAGTGCTGATGATATTTCCAGGAGATAATTTGATTAAAGCGGCAAATACTTGCTAATAAAATAAAATTAGAACTACCAGCTCAGTTGCACGTCTTTATATTTTCCAGTAAGGCTTTTGCTTACAACATAATTTTGCCGCGAGATACAGTTCCTTTTATGTTTCTAGACTCCTGGCTTCAGAACAATGAGAACAACGAACTTAAGTTTTTTATTATCAACAGAAGCCAACAAAAGAATATACTTTTTTTAGGCTTGTTTGGCTACACACTGTCGCAAGTTCGCCACGAAATAGCAACGTCATCACAACATACAAGTGATCTGACTACATAATGAAAACTGTAAAGACGAAGCTTTCATACGCTACTAGTTGCTGCCTTTTCTTTCTACCTTACTACAGAAGTTACATTGATTCTTGTCTGTATACTAACGAAGATAAAAGAGCAATTGCCAACACTGGCAGTCTGTCTAGTTGCGCCAGCGCCCCTTTGGTTTTCCTGCGCAGCACCACTTCCTAACCGCAACTTCACACCGTCCGCCCTCTTCAGCCATCCTTTCAAGACTCCTCACTACATCAACTCAACACAACTAAACTCCGGTTCATGGCGAACGTGTGCTGTTGCAACCACATGGTGGAGTGATACACCAACTTCCTTTAAATAACAGTCAGTTGAGAGATTTATATTGACCGAAAATTATGTAACACAGCTACAGATAAAGTTGCACAGCTTTCTATTGCACAGTACCAGCTGAATATTCATTGGTTTATTAATTGGGGATATGCTGCGTCATCAATCTGTCGCGGAACACCACCTTTTCAGAGTTCTGTTGCGCACGACACTACCACCCACGACGATGGCCTAACGACCTGCTGCATTGCAGTACGCCTCTGTACATGCCTCCAGGCGTCTGCACTCTGACCTGTCTGCCATATAAATTCCATTCCAGAAGAAGCGAGCTAAGAGGCTACTTGAAATTTTAAGCACCGTAATGAAACAAAATACATGAGAAAGTTATGTAGAAAATTTGCTTGAATATAAATTAGCTTTAAAATGAGTCCAAACATGATATAAATCAGATAAAATTGACACGTAAAATTTACTACTATATCTTGTTCTAACTGTTAAACTTTAAATTTTGAATAAAATTTTAGTGTTAATTTCTCTAGTAGCATCCCCAATTAATATGTTGGATCCCAACGTATACATCCTTATACTTGGTTAAGTTGTTCTACATAAATTGCTATAAACAACAAAAAAATATTAATTAAGAGAGAGAAAAATAAATTGAAATTACTATATGATAAGAAATAAAGTATGGGCTACGTGCTAGTGCATGGCACAATATGATGTGGTATAAGAAAACACATTATTATTTTGTGTCATCTTAGCAAGTCTTTTGTCACATATCAAAACTGGTGATATTTATAAATGTTTGCGTACAATTATAGGGTGAGAGATACAAGGTGGCAGCAGCAAACCTGTAAGTGAATGTGGGCGAATGAGAATAAGCGACGGGAGAGAAGAAAAGTAACGGCAGCAGTATTACTAACAAAGACTTGGCAGTTTGACTAGGGTTTCAGAATAAATGGATGGCTGCTGATTTCTTACAACATACAGTGGAACATGTTTAATTCGAAGCTTAAGGGACCTATATATTTTTTAAATTTTATCCAAAAATTTATAATTTAAGAAAATGTTGTGCAGAAATGTAAATGCAATAAAAATGTGTGTATTGGTATACTATTTATTTATATGGGAAATGGTGATTGTACATGTACAGCACTGTATTTACGGCATAATTAAGGCTGTATGTACTACACAACACACAAACAGTACCTTCTAATTTACATTTTTGTAAAAAAGTTTGAAATGTTTGGCTGTTTTTTCAATTTGAGTCTTTCATTTATAAAATTTATTACTGTGTCAAAATAATTAAATGTGGCTAGAAACATGTATGACAGTATTTATTTACATTGGATGTTATTCTAGAAATGTATTTCGTTAATCTGAAAATATACTTTTAACTCTAGTAAAAAACATTGAAAAATATTATGTGTATGTTAAAATTTAGATTATTTCAGTTTTTTAAGTATTAGCTATATCTAGGAATCAGTTTAGACGTTGTACTTTAGTGTAGAAGTTAAAATTGTTTCCTTCAGGCTGATTGAATATCCGCAAAGGCATGCCAGTTAAAAACCGATGAACGGTGAACCGAAAGCGTGGGACACAAGTCCAACTACGAGCTTTTTAACCGCAACGACTTCAATATATGATATTGGAGCTGGAATTATGTTTTTTGTGGTGGTACATAAATTTGCACCCATGTTGCATCTGGTTACGCTGTATTGGTATTAAATACGCACACACGGAAGTGCATTGAGTCATGTGATGAGCACAAAATGGTTATAAATTATATATGTCTATTGAATGCTTTGACAGATGTACAGATTGCTTTGTTTGTGAATGCACGGTTACAAAATATGTGGGTATATTCAGTTCCTACTCTGACTAGAGCTGCAAGTGAAGACCAGTTGTACTTGCTCTGCAGCGGTGCAAATAGCTGGTAATAATATTTAATCGGAGCCCCGCTGTTGCAGTCATAGGTCTTCAAGTATCATTATATCTAGTGTACACTTGAGATAGTGAAAGAACCTCTTCAGTCGTACCTTATCTCCTTTTGAAATCTTACAAGTTGAAAACTACACCTTCAGCTGTATCATGTTGCTTGCCAACTCTTGTTGAGTATATTATGAATTCAGTTGTTTTCTCCAGTGTGGGTAACTTATCCATTACCATGTCTTCTCATATCATAGGTTTCACTTTTATTAGAATTGTTTCAATTTTCACACTCTCTTGCCGACAGTGTTTTGGAATTTTTTGGGAGTTTCTGGGGCTTTTGTCAGTGATCTTTGTCCAAGTTACCTGTTTCTCGAAGTTAGTTGTTGGCTCAAAAAAAATCATAATGTTCTCAAACATTTAAGCTTTTGTGGTTTGGCAGTAAAATGTACAGAATTCATAACGTGTTTACAAGTTAGTTGAAAAGTACATGAGTGGGCTTCATTGATTTTACATAATTTTTCATTAACTAGAAAATTTTTGTTCACATGATTTTCATTAGGTTACCGTGGATGATTCGGGCAGTGCGGAATCACATTTCACCACCCAAAGAGGAAGTGAGATTATTCTGAATGGAATTACCTATTTTCACTCGAATAGGAAATTATTTTCACTCAACTAATTCCATTACGAGATTTTTAGGAATCTGGCAATGGAATTATTTCACAGCAACTTGAGAATCAGACCCAGGAGTGTCACTGACTGGTCGGCCTTGTAAATGATACAGAATTGTTTGTAGCTTCTATGATGTAGTCTTCTTACTGAATGTTCAAGGGTGAATTATCTTTGCTGCTCATGATGTATTAAATGATCAATAGAAAACTTGACAAAACATGTTATCTGGGTTTTAGGAATATTTTTACAAAATATTTTTCATATTTACACACACATAGAAACAAAGAAAATGGCAGTAGGGACAGTGTTTTGAATTGCGAATTACCAAATATTTTTAAAATACAAGAATCTTATTTTCATGTCATTTCTTATAAAATTTTAGGGGGCTGTAGAGGTAAACTATTTTTTTCGGTGTTCTAATAACATTGAAATATGTGATCTACGTGAAATACTAAATTGTACTACATTATAACCAAACATGAATGAGTACTTCTGTGAGGGGCTGTAGCCTGAGTGAGCAAAGACTGGAAGTTTGAAATCCCCGCCTTGGACTGGTGTTCTTGCAGCCACCGTGTGCGCTGCTATCCTCTTTGCCTTCTCCTCCCACTATTGATGTGTACACCCGCACCCCTCCTTCCCCCGTCCCCTTCGCTCGCCTTTCTTCGCGGCCTGTACCTTGCAGATGGTCAGTCGCTAACGGGACTCAGGCAGGCTCGTACTTCTCCTTCATTTCAGTCGGAACTACGGTAAGCATGTAATCTATATGACTCTTTTAAATAATGAATCCGGCTCGGGTAGGTTCCTTTCCTCCGTCCGATTTGATGAGAGCTTTTATTTGTTTGCTGAATTGTAAATCCCTGTAAATTATAAATCATGTGTTCAATATAAAGTTCGCTTTCAAAGGTCTGTGTGTTTTTGCTTTGGTAGTCTAGCATTTCGCTGTTGCGACCCTCCCTCCTTCCCCGTTCTTATTGTGACTCCCTATTGTTCACTTCCTTTGTACTATTGTGCTGTAGTACGGGTAGAATACTATACGCAGTACACTTCTAATGCTACTGAATAAGGTGCAACATAAGATAAACATACAGAGATTTAGGGTTCAACTTCAAAGAACATTTACTTATGCTGCCGTAGAAATCAAACTAGTTATTGTAACAGTAACTTCAGATCAACCAACCTTGATTTTATTTAATAAGGTTGAACTATGATGGACTGTTCCAAATTATTTATGGTTGGTTAGCTCCATCTTTAGATGCAGAGATGAGCATAATGACCTGTGGATTGAGATGGATTTTGAAAAATATTAAAGATAGGCCCTGTAGCTGAGTAGAATTTAATATAGCTGTGTTACAATTGGTGTAGAGCACATTCTGAGATGATGGAGCACACCAGGGTGACAGCATTAATGAAGCTGATGGCCAGTGGCATCGCAGAGACCTCCAGAATAACAAACATGGCTTTGAGATGGCTTGTTCAACACATGTGTCGAGTTTTTAGGCCACTTTCGGTTGGGTTGGGTGAAACTTGAAGTCAGTGATTAATTTGGTGTACTGAGACACTCGAGCAACAAATTTATGTTAGCGTTTTTTTGTCTGATTAGTCTCTCATTTTACTGTAGAGTCCTTTTTTACGAAGGTGTACGGTTCCCAAAAAATTCTACTCGAAATCGATGTTGTCGTAAAATCGATGTAGGCCATTTAGAACCCTTAAATGTAAGAAAAATTGAAGTACAAAGTCAGTTTTTGCTCAAATATCTTTATAATCATCGCTAACACACAAAACAAAGTTTTCAATGTAAAAAAATACATATAACAATTATATTTAATTGCAATGCCCTAATTTATGATAGAAACAAGGACATGCCGCAAAGCCTATCATTATTTCTTCCGCTTCAAAAAAATAAACATCACGAGGCGGCGCGTGGCGAGCGTCACAACCCTACGGACTCATTTTTTTTTTTATAAAATTACAAAGTTGATTAACATAATGTAAATATAATATAAGAAATTGAAGTCTTTTGAATAGAAATATAAATGTTCCAAGTTCGTGAATTATCTCAAACTACCACAATAATCATAAACATTGCGAGGTGGCGCGGTGAGCGTTACAACCCTTCTGAAAGTCTTTTTTTTTTTTTTTTTTTTTTTTTCCAAAATTTCAAAGTTAATTAACATAATGTAAATATTTTATAAGATGTTGAAGTCTTTTGAATAGAAATATAAATGTTCCAAGTTCGTGACTTATCTCAAACTACCACAATAATCGTAATCATCGTGAGGTGGCGTGCGGCGAACATATACACACTCCTTATCTGTTAAAATAGTCCCTGATGGAGACTTGCTTCTGTTTGCAAACCTTCTTTATGGCATAATACTGCAAGGTTTCTAAAGAATTTATCATACTTTCCGGTACGTCCAGTTCACTGTCCAGCAGGTTCTCGAGTACTTGTAACGCGTTCACACAATCGTCTTTGGAGGGCCTTGCCATTCATTGTCTCTTCCTCACTTTCTCCACCATCCGAAGAATCCGGTTGACCCATGAAGTTGTCGTCGCCACGTTCACCCCAGACCGCCACTTCATCTGCAGCACAAACATACTCCTCGTAGGTGCAGTCAGGTGCAATCCTTGTCCACGTAGCATCATCACATGGTGCACTAAAGGTACTGAAGCAGCCGGGCTGGGACGCCGATGACGGTCCTGGCTGGGACTCGGTTACCATAACCTCATCCGGGAAGTCGGGGTCATCCACGTCTTCATCACACACAGCAACTGGCAGAGGAAGGGAGGGGGCTTCACCGACAATGAAGTGGGCATGCTGGAAACAGTTACGGATGGTTTCGGAGCTGATTTTGTTCCATGCTGCCTTGATTTCCAGCATGGCCTTGAACACGTCCCACTTCAACTTCCGCCCCATATCCAGATCTCTCACAACACTCGCAGTCCGCCTGTTTGCGAAGTGCATCTTCATGCATCTGATGATGCCTTTGTCAAGGGGCTGCAAGGCACTAGTGGTGTTCGCCGGTAAAAACACCAGCTCGATGTTTCTGTGATTCTGGATGTGGGGATGGGCGGGGCAGTTGTCAACGGAAAGTACAATCCTGCGGTTTTTGGAACTCATTTGACTGTCAAAAATTCTAACCCAACGCGTAAACATGGTAGACCTAACCCAGGTCTTTGTATTGTAATCGTAATCGCAAGGAAGCGTCGTGTGCCCTTGAAGGCCCGGTGTTTTTTAAATTTCCCTATTACAAGTGGGTTTCTCTTCTCACTGTTGTCCATGTTCGCGCAAAGCAGTACAGTGAGGCGTTCCTTGCTTCCCTTGCCGCCTTTGCCGCAAGAGTCCAGTCTGGGAGAAGATTGAAAAACATAGCTGTTTCATCAGCGTTGAAAACGTTGGATGGTTTATTGCGTTTCAAAATACTCTGCAGCACAGGCAGCCACTTTTCCACAGATCCAGCAGGGATCACCTCGCTTTCGCCGGAGATTTTATGGCTGCTGATTATATGACAATTTTTTAACTGGTCAAGCCATCATCTCGACGCCTTTCCAAGCCCATCCTCAAAGCGAGCATGTCGGCCTTCTGCTGGATCTTCGGGCCGCTGATTGGCACACCTTGTGCTCTTAGTTGTGCAAACCAGTCAAACATTGCCTTTTCCAGACCGGAACTGGTCGACCCTTTAAGGCTGTTAGCCTTGATGTTGCGTCCCTCCCTTTCCACAGCAGCGATGATGGCGTCCTTATTCTTCAACATCGTGAAGAGTGTTGACGAACCCGAGATCTTGAGCCGCCGTACTACCTCCGCTTTGTTCGTCTTATTCTGTTCCACATCCTTAATGATCTCATACTTCTGTAGAAGAGTGCAGGCTTTACGCTTGGTTTCACTCATGTCGTCGACAAATTAGAGTAGCAGTCCAAGGTTGTAACCGATAAACGTAAGCAGGGATTGTCAATAAATTGAAGCACAAAAATGAAAAACCAAAACCGTAAACAAAATCGTAAGCCAATAAAACTGCGCAGAGGTCGTCAATAATCAATTCAGTTGTAGGTTCCAGTGCAAATCAAAATCCAAAATAGCAAAGCAGAAGATGGTCTTTATGAGACTTAGGAGTCGTAACCAAAAGCAGAATAATGTAGGAATAGACTGAAGGCCGAAGCAGTGATGCGGCGTGGGGGTTGGGGTAACAAAGAGTAACAGTGATTTGGCGTGACATGAAACTCGCCCTACCATTGACTGCCCTTGTGGCTAATCACATACAAAGGGACAAAGGGTTTGGATGTGAAAACGTACGACGTCATTAGCTTTCACGGTTGCTAAGTGCATAGAAAGTATATGCTGTTCACGGTAAAATGAAAACTTTTTAAAATCACTTCCATGGCAATGCCAATCAATGTACATATAATTTGTGGTGGCTTCGGATGTAAAATTGTACATACTGTAGTTGATTTAAAAAATATACTGTACTTTGTTTAATATAAAAATGAAAATTTTTGTGGAAGAATACAAATTGGCCTAGGGGGAAAAAAGTAACTATAGATGCTCAAAAGTGTTCACTTTACAGTGAACAGCGTATAGCATAGTGGTGATATGCAGTGATAGGATACGAAAGGGGGCAGGAGTATGAAGTGGCAAGTGGTGTGTGGTAAAGGGATGGACAGCACAGCATCTTTCTACCTACCACCACTACAATCACGTGTTTACGTACCATGTTTGTGCCATTCGCACAGTGATAACGTAGTGATAAAAATATCAGTATTTCCTTACGCTGCAGACATCCTGTGTCACATTGCTTCATAACTAAACACCACCGGCCAAGCACGCATTGACTTAACATATTACAGTCGGCCCACCTTATCTGCTGTAATTTGTTCCAGGAAATCTGTGAATGTGCGAAACCACGTATATTTAAGACACCATAATAAACTACATAAATCACCATATGCAATTTATGGGATTGTTTCCCTACCCGCTCTAAAATACGACTATATGTGCGAATACAGATCAACAATACGTTCGGGAAATATTCCATAACATTTTAAATAGTATAAATATCAAATAATGTGTGCAACGTGGCACATGTTAGATACAGCGACAGCAAGGCCAGCAATGGTGAAGTGGCAACAGCGCGCGTTGAGACAGTTGGTCGGCCGCCGCTAATATCGCCAACACAGTACAGAGCGGCGTGATGTGCCATGATATCTCTCCGCCCTTCGCTGTCAAGGACATGCGCTGAGAGGAGTGAGAACCGACGTATTGAATGACATTTGGTAACACTTAATTTTTAATGTGTTACTGAATACTACAGGTACAGTCTTTGAAGGAGACATTGTGCTGCAGACCATGGAATCGTGTGTATCCGCACACAGTACACGGCCACTCCGACGAAGCAGATACTGCGGCTGACGCACAGAGTGTCGAGAGCGAGACTCAAGGAGCGAGACTAGCTGGTGGTGATGCTAGCAGCTGCTCATATGCCGGCGGCGGCGAGTGGCGCGCTTTAACGCTCATAGACCTTGCCTACATGTGGGAAAACACGAATTGTCAAACTTTTCTTATTTATATTTTGAGTTTTTTTTATATTATTATTTTCAACCCCGGTTGGTGATAATCGCGGATGCAACGTCCACGGATAAGGCTACTGTAGTAACGATGGCAGCATAATGTTATCTACGTATTCTTAAAAAGTGCGTTATTGTTACAAACCCAAATTTTATTTTTTATTTTAAATTTCATGGTACCTGAGAAAATCGTCGTAAAATCAGGGTTCTACTGTACTTGTATATGTTGTGGTAAGGCACCATTTTTGTTGTTTCTTAAAGACTGTATACAGTGTCCTGTTTACCGTGAAATGTTAAATAATGTCATGCTCACAAATTTAGGTATGTGATCTTGGCAGGGCGATTGTATTTTATCTACATAACCAACTAACAGGTTATTTATATATGCAACTGAATTCATCTCCTGCTATTTGTCAGATAGGGAAAAATGGTGCAGCATTTA
This sequence comes from Medauroidea extradentata, assembly GCA_003012365.1. Taxonomy (NCBI): domain Eukaryota; kingdom Metazoa; phylum Arthropoda; class Insecta; order Phasmatodea; family Phasmatidae; genus Medauroidea; species Medauroidea extradentata. Next base: position 15,348 of record PNEQ01047191.1, read on the forward strand.
CAATACTGAATGTGGTTTTCTGGACATACACCATTGTAATGTCTGTCAAAGAAAAGTAACGAAAATAGGAAAACATAAAAGCGTAGTATGCTTTAATTAAGAAGATACATATGCCACATAAAATTCCATAAATGCAATCAGATCAAATAAAACAAGGACAGCTAAATAAAAAAATTAGAAAGAAATAAACCAGAAACCACCAAGCTGAAAATTGGTATATACAGTATGTACTAGAGTCATTCAAAATTGAGGTGTATAGTTACAGTGGACTTTGCTACAGTGACCGGTTCAATAAAATGATAGGGTCGCAGCTTAATGTCCCACAGTAATATCTTTATGGGGGAACACCTCATGTACTTTTAGAACTATGGACGTAAAAGCAATATCACTATACGTGTGCTGTTTTTTGTCACTCGTAGCTCCTCACCAATTTTCTCCTCTCACACATAATACATAGGACAGCAAAAGGAACAAATTTGGTTTTCTAAGCCCTCATAGCATTGATTTTGAAATGGGGATCCAATCCCCACCCTCCAACGTCCCCATCTTGAACAAAATGCCACCGAACAGCTGCTGTCTGCACATCATGTCCCGGTCCACATATTAAGCAACCATACACCACAAGCGATGCTTAACCTATCTTGCCACCCACAGCAGCCTCCAAGTAAACTAAAGATAAATGTAATATAAAACATAAAATTACGAAATTTATACAAATTCATAGTTTCTTCTGCTGATGGGCCACCTTAGCCAACCTGTTTTGTTTTTCTATTTCATACTTGTTTCCTTGATAGTTGGCCTGTTTCAATGTTAAAACTCGTCTAGTTTCAGCCTTTTTTTTGGAAAGGAAAACTTGAACACCAGGGGCCATTTTCAAAAACGTTTCATTAAACCAGGTCTAAACCTGGTGTAAGCATACAATAACTAGACCACGACTAAAATATTGTATTCAGAAGCACATTTATTATAACTTTAGACCATGATTAGTAGTGACTAACTAGTCACTGTTTAAGACATGTAAAAGGTTTGACAACATCGGAAAACTGCCCGTTGTTATGACGATACGTCAAGCATCGTGTTCTTTTCCATCATCTGCTGAATAAGCTATTGTACACTGTATGCAGTGCTTTAAAATCCTTCGTACAGCTTACTAAATTTTGTGTTCTTAGTTTACACTGCATGTTTTCTATTATTTATTACGTAAATTTTGTTTAAATTAAAATATATAATAGTTTTCCCTTTTTAGGATTCCTATCAAAAGGTATATAACACACTGTGTATACTAAACTTGCAAGAGATAGCACAACACTGGTTCTGATATTGTTTGCCTATGGCCACGAGATAGCAGCACATGTTCTTTATGAAATTTGTCATTTGCTTCAGCAATAAAAGCTACAGTATTTCTCAATCATCCAGTAACTGTCTTTGTTTCAAAATTGTGTAAGGGACTAAAATAGTTAACAGAATATTCCTCAGGTGATCACATTTACCATTCGTTAACAATGAAAAACTAACCAGTGTATAATTAACTTTTTTCTCAAGGTGTTTTTCCTTTTCCAAATGTTTTAATTATGCAGCAGTTTTGAAGTAATAATAGGATAGGCCTAGTATCAAATTGTAAAGTTATTGTTTACTTATATATAAATAGGTTTCATGGACCACAGCATCACATTTGAAGAATACCCTGTCTTCAGTTATTAAATCTAGTCTAATTGTAGAACTTCAAACAAATCTAAAAATTGTTACACTTTGTTTGAATGCTGTGAGAAATACTTTTTAAAGTATATTCATAGTAAGTTAGCAAAATAATATAAACTGAGAGAAAAGTTCATTTTGAATTTTAAACTGTTACAGAAAATAATGTTGAATTTTTATTACAGTATTGTTTTGAGAGTGTAACTAGATATGAATACAGATGCTAGTATCTATGCATTTAAAGTTTATGTAAGCTAATTTCAATTTTGTGAATGGTTTATGTTTTATTTTAATTACATAATAATAATTCTGTATGGTGCACTAGAACTTAACAGAGTAGTACTCGTTGATAGAACACACACAAGAAAGGACGAACATATTTTCCGCGATAGCGCGGAGGCTTGCAACGTTTCACCAGTCGAGCCGGGTTCTTCAGGCCACTTGCCGCCTGAAGAAGCCGGCCCGGCCAGCGAAACGTCGCAAGCCTCCGTGCTTCCGCGGGAAATATGTTCGTCCTTTCATGTGTGTGTACATACTATCAACGAGTACTGCTCTGTAAGTACTTTTTTACAGTATCATCATCATCATCATTATTATTATTATTATTATTATGTAATTAGTAAGCCTAGTGGCCTCTTCCTGCCAAATTATGTTTTATTTTGTTTAATTTTGTTTAACCACTAATTTGCTGGCATTTTCATAATAATTTTTAATTGCTGTATTTTCTAGATGTTCCAGAAGGCTGTGCAGCACCAGAGGAATTGGCTGAAGAACTAGAGGAAGCTATATTTCTCGAGTTTCGAAACACAGATATGCGTTACAAGAACAGAGTTCGGAGTCGAGTTGCCAATTTGAAAGACGTTAAAAACCCACAGTTACGAATGAATTTTTTGGTGGGTGCTATTCCTGCAACAAAATTGGCTGTTATGACTGCAGAAGTAAGTATACAAAGTGCTTTATTACGTCTGACAATACAGTTTATTATATCAAAGTATGTCCTTGTATCAGATCTGTTGAATTGATGTGTGATTTGGAGAGTGAGTCGCAACAGTACGTATTTTTATTTATATGGTGTTATATGTAAAAACTTGCAGCCTGCTTGAGTTTTTTCCCTACAGATATTAAAAAAAAGTGAAAATTTTTTGTGTTGAAATGTTTTAATAAGATGTTGCATGCGACACTGTAGAAGAATGATTATTCAACTGTTTTCAAGTGAATCACTGTCGTTCAATGGGAAGGTATACTGTACAGTACACAAAAATAATTGTTGCAGTACTTTTTCGTACTGTACGTGGTTCTTAAAATAATGCTTTATGTTTGTTTCAGATGAGCTTAATACATTGGTTGTTTCAAATATTTTAGTAAGTTTGTTTAGAACTTTGGGTTCAAACATGTTGTGTGGGATTAGCTCCTCTTTGCCACTGAAGTGTTCTCTTTCGTAGTCATTTAGGTTTACTTCCAGGTTTGCTGACAGTGAGTGGCAGACGGGGCATATACATACGGGCTTAGTATCAATATTTTTTTATTTATATTAGTACAGTACGAGGTAATGTTGTGATAAAGGTAATATTACTTATTACCATATCCCGCACAAGTCTTGACAAGGTCCTCCGTACCAGGTGCTGTAGCTGGAGTGCTGTCCATCAACGACATTTGTCACTTAGTTTGGTAGTTTTCATTCCTGGTTTGTTGATTGAACCAGTCGTACCTTCTGTCCCAGTCTCCGTACTGCCTTTCATAACTGACTGACTGTCAGTGTTTTTAAAAGTACTCAGATAAAGTAATTGGGTTCAATGACAATTACTCAGGTGAAAATGTAACTAAAGGGTGGCTAGCAAAACCTGTAAAAAATTTCCCTGACTTTTCCAGGTCGGCTGCTCTTATTTCCTTGACCAACAGAATATCAATAAAATTAACCAGGTTGTATGATCACGACAATAATTTTTTTTTTGGGTAAATATTAAGAATCACAACTCATTGTGTACCGGCCAAACTTTTGATTTTAGACACATAGTTTACTGATGAAAAATGTTTCTAGAGACTTGATAAGAAGTCCTAAGCAAAAAACCTTTTTTGTTAGGTAAGGATATTTTAGGTTAGTTCAAGTTAGGTTGTTAGGTTAAGTTAGTTTAGGTTTGGTTAGTTTATGTTAGGTATCCTAACAAATTTTTTAATTAGGACTTCGTCTAATGTCTCAAAGCCCTACGTAAAATTTTTGTTACGTTAGTTTAGGTTAGGTAACATAACCTAACCAAAAAAATTATGTATGTATAACTGCTTATTACATCTCTAGAAACATTTGCATTTAATAACTATATGTCTAAAATCAATAGTTTGCCCTGTACACTATGAGTAGTGATTCTTAATATTTATCTTTACAAAGCAACAAAGACCTGAAAATATTCAAATACAACAATTTTTGCTTATGTCAATTCACTTTCTGCTTTTAAAATTCTGTGGTTGTGAAGTTATTGAGAGAGAAGTTCTGTTTACCAGGATTAAAAGCAGGTAATAAGCAGCCTACAAACAGATGTGTAATACTTGGTCCCTACACCATCACTCTTTGAATCCTAAAAGTGTTATGGGCATCTGTTGTTTTTGTGTAACTTTGTTCAATGATTCATCGAAAAAAACTACAACTTTCTTCCCCTTTAGCATTTAACTCATTCTATCCATGAATGCAAGACCAAATGTGATGCAAATACCTATATTATCTCGCTGTAACTCTACTGAAAAATATTGTTATGACACTATGACACTAATCTGGAAACATTTAGTGCTTTTACAGTAAAATTCTGGACACGACTGAACTTGGACTGGATTCAACATGGAGTGAACCTACAGTGAAAGTGGACTGAAATGTGTTTACAAAGTATGTGCCTTCAGTTTCTACTACGAATTCCTGGGGAAAAACACTACAGCTGTTTAAAACCCACTTTATTATTAACTAAAACTTCATTAAAATTTACGAAATTTTGCAAACAGTACGCAAGAAACACTAGGGCAAAGTAATTTTTTACCACTGTGGAAACTTTAATAACATCACAACACATTGTCAGGGAAACCGTTGGTCTGGCAACACTCGCGGTAACCACTGAAAATTCTGGTAGATAACACAAAAAAACTTGCTTTGAAACGAAAAACTGGTACAAGTCATATCCACTGTTCCACACAACTAAAATATCAGTAAGAAAAGATATAGGAGACTAGAAAATTGGTATATGTACCAAGAAAATGGTTTATTGTGTTAATACCACCTGCAGAAATGTACGTTTACTAAATTTTGAAATTTCAGGTTTTCTTAGAGAATTCCCTGTCTTTTCCCTGACTTCTCCTGGCGTCTTATATTCCCTGACTTTTCCCATTTTCCCGGTTGCTCGCCACCCTGAATTAAAATTACTTTTCACTGCCATTTTAGGAATGACTTTAAGATTATTTTTTTACACACTATTACCTCAATAAACATACATATATGGTTTGTTTTAAAGAATTGGTAGCATGTAATGGCCATATTTACTATCTTTATTTAAATAAATCATTATTATAGACATGCTTGCTTAACAAAGATCAACAAAATCTTCATAAACATCTGTAATAAAACTCTATATTTCCTTACAAACCAATTACATTTTAAAGTTTTCATCCGATAGATAGATTCCCTCTCTTGACTGCAAAAACATCTTTACAGACACTAAACAGATGCTCAACGGAAGCACTAGACGGCAGCAATGTATTAAATTTTAAAAATGCTGATTTTAAGATTGGGTAGTGTCGGAGACACTGCATGTCACTTTTGTTCATAAAATAGGAATTTACTTCCTCTAAGAGAAGTGAAACTGATGTAGTCGAAATGTTGAGAAAACTGCCTCTTCGTGTCTAGGTATTCACATGTTTTTCTGCCACGATAAAAGATCAACATACACTACTGGCGAAGACATCGATTTTGATTTTGGAGGAGGATACAGCTTCCTCTTTCTGTTGTCCTTCCAACCATTAATCGGCCACATAACTTCTTAGGTGTCTCTTATTGAAGAAACATCACGGGTAATACACATACAGTGAACCCTCGATAACTCGGACCTCGATGTCCCGGACTTCGAATAAATCAGACAGAATTTTTAAAAAAATTTTAATAATTTTTAATTAATTATTTCTTGGTTAAAAGACATAAAAAATAGTTTCTGCTGATTTAAATTCATCACATATTTAGAACAGTATTAAACTTCATAACATAGTGGTCCATCGCTACTTAGCCTTTAATAATCCCACAGTAAATATCTGGCAAGTTCCATGTGTTAAAATGTTGCTAGCGAGGTACGCGACGCGCAAGTAAAGATGCAACGCAGCAGGCCGACCTCTCATTTCTTTATCTTTCCTCCCTCTTCGTCCTGCGAGCCAGGCACGCACGTGTGTCGTAAATAAACATTTCAGTGTGGTGCTTGTGAAATGACGGTAACTACGGGTTACAATGACACATAAACGGAAAATTATTTTGTTCTGGTATGTGCACAATGAATTCAGGGTTGCAAAACAAACTGTCCCGGACATTAAAAAGAAAAATTAAAAATCATTGCTTTGCATTGCGATGTAGAAAAATTTGTGAGAATGTTTTACGGCCCTTTAAGAACGATGTTTTCAAGAGGCGAGCCGATGTGAGTGGTGAAAGAACAACACAACATCCATGCCCAAGCCGGACACAATAAGTCATTCTCACTGGTTGATGATGCTCTGTTGATAACGTATTGGCGTCTGGAGAGTTGCAACGTTTTAAGCATGAATCGGATTTGTTTATAAACTACATCACTGGAAATAATAGCGTACATGTAATGGACCGTAAAATGTAAACGTCTTATGCTGGATAATTTTAAACGATTTTCATTGAGTGACACACGTGAATGGATTAACAAGATTTTGTAGTCTTAATTTTTCCATGTTTACTATACACCGACAAAATCTTTTTCTTTATTTTAGAAGAAATGGTCACGTTATGAACAAGTAAATATAGAAAAAAATGTACATTTGTTATATACTACACAAAAAAAATTTAGAAGGTAATTTTTTTACAATGGCTGCACCCCATTTTTTGGGCCTAAAATTTAGTCAAAAATATGCTGCGATTACGCGAGTAAATACGGTAACTCTGTAGAACATGATTAAAATTTTAAGCTTTATAATATGACAATTTGTGTAAGAATAAAGCTGTAAATTATGTGTTCTATGATGCAATTTACGTACATAAAATTAAATTTTAAAATTAGTAGCGTTAATATGTGTTCACATAATGTACAGTGACCCAGAAGGATTGTTAATTACAGTACTGTTTTTATTCATGTATACAAGAAAAATTATTTTTATACCTTTGTAACTTTGTAGGAGGGTAGAGTAACTATCAGGCTAGCAGTTGGCTGCTGCCCCTACGCTGTGACATACAGAGGTTAGGCATTTTTCAATGTAAACATCTTGTGTGAGATGCGTGTGGTCACGTGCGGCATTTGTATCACATGAGACTGTACCGGTTGACCTTGACTACTTCTGCTCGCAACCTCCCTAGCTTATCTCCAACGATCATTTCTTATCTCTCTCACACGTGCAGGCACATATGCTATCGCCAGCCAGACGAAAACTTTTATGTGATAGAAGGGTGCCTGGTGCCAGCTTCTAGCACAGAGATAAAAAAAAGGATCAGCCAGAAGTAGCAGCATAAAAATTAAATAAAGATCTGACTGCCCACATTGTTTGACATTCTTTTATAGTCCTCTACGTTACGTTAATTTTCCCACTGCATGGCGGCCCTTCCGTAACTTGATACAATAGTTACGTACAAAACAGTATTTATTGCAGCCTCTTTTGCTTGTAGAAATAATAGCGTACTAATTTCTTCGCGTTGCTTGTGACTGATTACCCCAACTCCCCGGACATCCCTCGATAACACGGACAAATCGTAACTCTGACAGCTTCTCCCCCCTTTTAGTCCGAGTTATCGAGGGTTCACTGTAATTTATAATATTAAATATATAGTTTGCTTACCGTGATGTGTTTCCTTAAATTGAGGCAGTGCTCCATTCTGATCTGAGTAATTTATTTCCCCCATGTAACTGACACCTCACAGACATATTCTCTTTGCTTTGCTTCCCGTATAATTCAAAATATTTATCAACGAAAATCTATGTTCATTGTTGTTGTCTTCATCAGCGTTTGAATTCGTCGCTGTACTGCTTTGGTTACCGACACCGTCAATGATTTTAAGTGTAAAGTGAAGACAAGCCACTTCTGTGTCTGTCACTTTTGACAATAGACGTTGTGCATGTGATCATAACACAACAAGCGTAAAATTAAAAAAGCTAACAATTTCTGCGTGATAAATATTTTTATAAATGTTATGTCCATAGTTACATGTTACTTTATTTTTATTTAAATATTGTTACACTTAACTTTTTACACTACAGGGAAACCAGTAAAGCTTCAGTTACTGAGGCCATAAAAGTTAGAGTACTTATTATAAATAAACCTTTTTAGAAATATCAAAAGTAAGTATAATGTATAAAACAGGAATGCTAGAACATAAATTACTTATTATCAGACTCATCTGTCAGCATACTCATCAAATTCTGGGGGAGTTAACATTCACTCAGTACATAAATAGAGTCACTGCTCCTTCGTTACTATCAACATTATCCTTGGATATCAAATACAAACAAACAATAATGGGGGGATGTGACATCTCTAGACATCCATGCATAGCTCAGATCACAAAAACCAACCACATATATATTATATCTTTTCATACTAAAATCTTCTATCACATAGCAACTCACAATTAACGGATACCTACCTAAGGGATCGATTCAGTGATAAATTGATGTGTCCTGGATATGGGGCATAAAAAATAAAAATACTTATGCATTTATAAGTTCACTTACCACCAAATGTCAAATGTTTACTACTAGTAAAATAACAACCACTACTGTGAGAGTCTGACACCACTTCAATCCTCTCTAGATGAGCAGCAACGGAAAATGACAGTAGAATGTTCAGTACTACAGAAATTTATTCTACAGGAAATATTAAGTAGAACGAGAAGTTTATGTACTCTATTAACATTCAATCCATCAAATGCTTAAAATAGCTTGCATAGCTATTAGCAGGACAGTAGTCCTTTTACTAATAGCACATTAAGGTTTAAAAAAAAAAATAAACAAAACTGACTTTGACATACGTATCGGAATCTTTGAATCTTGACATCAACTGAATTTCAGAGCCAAACTAATAAAATTTTAAACAGGAGTAGAGCTCGTTGAACCTGCCATAAAACCTATAACTGTTCGCCCAACACTCAAATAATCTATACAACATCTTGCTAAACGGACACAAGTGAACTAACTGTTCTTCTAATGATTAGTATCAAGATTTCCTGTGAACGTTCCTTAAACTCTATTGATTCACCAATAATGTGTACCAACTATATTGATGATTTGATAACAATAGTTTCCTCATATCTCAGGTTTCTAGCTCCCATGCCGTACACTTATGAGCCATAACCTGAAAATGCCGCAGATAACGAAGTAAACAAAACCTCAACATGTTGCTCTACAGTTACCGGTTCTAGTTAAAATTTTGAACACTAACCATTATATAACCATGTTAATATACTGTATTGCTAAGCACCTAACCTGGAGTGCAGTGAGCCTTCATTCTGCGTCCTTTCCTCTTGCTCTGCTATCCTGTGCCACACTCTCTCATTTAGTTTGAAACATACTCTTTTCTTATTACTACCTAGTTGAACTACTCGAATAACTACAAGAAGCACAACAAAACGAAAAAGTTCACTTAGCTTTTCATAACCTGAATGCCCTCACAACCTCCCTGGGCTGTACCTTGGAACTTCACCAAACTCCTAGTTCTCCTCCTTATGTCCGTCACTCGTTGCAGTCATCGTAGAACTCGCCCTCTCACTTACTTTCTTATCACATGCTCACTCTCCTCTTTGCTCCTCTCTGCTGTCTTTGTCCTCTCTTTCTCACTCCTCTCCGCCAAATGCTCTTCAGCCACAACATTGCCATAATCACCCTACCTCACTTCTTTAATCTTCTGCGTTTTCCACCTTCCACTCCGGCAAACCCAGACCTTGCCCTCGTCGCTCTTGCGTCCACAATCTCCCTTCCACGTTCTTTGGATTTTACGTGTCTCTCCACAAACTCAGCAAATTCCTTCCATGGAACGGTCCCCGTTCCCTGCGCAGAGAAAAACTGCTGTCTGCACTGCAGATTCCACACCCAGCTCTGCTCTCGAGAAACCGATAACATGGTGTGTTAAAGAATAGGAGATTTAAGATAGTTTTATTAAGTTTTATCTGGTTCCTCCTCCAAAATTGTCAGATGTGTTCAGAGGAACAAAAGCTGTCCGGCATAAAGATAGTTTCAGAAAGAGCGAGATAAAATGGACCAAGGTGTTAAGATTGTGTTGCGGAAAGATGGTAGTCCTGCAGGAGACCCCAATTAGGTACTCATTTAGCATATTTAGAGCTGAGCAGTGATGTGACATCCCTAGCGCTATTAAAGTCGGAACCATAGCTCCAGGCTTGGGTCTCCCTCTACCTAAACATGCTGTAAGCCAGCTGTCAACTTTTTTTATGCATCCCAATGACACAACCAGGAATTCAGAACACAAAATTTATTATTTTTTAAACCACAGTTCATTACAATAACCGAGTGGTCATTTAAAAATGTTCTGCCTGCTAAATTGATAACTAGAACAAAATATATTTTATAAGATGTTAAGTTTACTATCTCTTTTGCCTAAAACCTTTAAAATTTTGATAAAGAACTTTTTGACATAATCCACAATTTGTCTAATTTCTATTTTTGTTGTTACAGGAGTGAAATTGTAACACTCCCTAGGGCACAGCCTATAGAGTGTGCAACAAATGAAAATTGTCACCTTGGGAATTCTGAAATATTCGGGATTGAGTAAAAATAGAGGTAAACATAGACAGCATATTAAAAAAAAAGTATTATGAAGAACATACCGAAAGAATAACCTCTGCAATATAGATTTACTAACATACTGTATTCGCATTCACATACATCCGTATTAATACATACTGACGCCGTGTCCGGTGAGAGTGAGGTAGGAATGGAGCTGCGTCAGAATGCTCTGGGCGCCACCCGGTTAAGCGTGTAGCCGGGAACACGAGGCTCGATGGGTCGTGGTCTGTTCGTGCCGGCGTGCCCCTCTCTCACCTGGCGAGTCAAAACAGCTGCGGATCGGGAAAAGCAGGTAGGATCTGGAGAAAACTACACCTTACATGGACACTTATAGGGCGGTCTATACCCCCATATCCTAGGGCCTTAAGCGAGCCAGTTCCAAATGGCGAAACAAAGTAAAACACTGGGCCGGATAGTTGCACACGCGCGTTATGTTTCTGGCTGGACGAATAAGAGTTCCGAAGCACATCATGTCTCTCTCGTTCTGTCCGTTGCGGCTGCTGCTTCCAGACTGCCTTCTCCATGCCCTGGTAGAGGGAGGGGCGGCGAAGCCATGTGTCCTGCACTGGCAGATGGCCGGAATAACAGGTGTCACACGTCAGTGTCAAGTTCACACATGCCCTGCCACCGTCACTGATCTGCCACACACCCTCAAGTATCGCACATCTGCCATTACCAACCAGCGCACACCTGCCACTGACACACTCTGCGAACACCTGCCGTGACCAGGTGCAACTCCACCTGGCCTGTGGCCTGGTACGACTACATACGCCCCCCTCCTGAAGACGACTGGTCACAGCGAGTGTGTGCATTTGCTATGTACTCTGATACCGGTGACGTTCCCGACGACTGAACACTTGGGTCTGCTGTGGGTCGAAGTCTCCGGCTTCATCTCCTGAGTCGTCGGGTGGTGCACAGTTGGTCTGCTGTTTCTGTCGTGGGCGAGGTCGTAGGTTGTAGGGCTCCCTTCGGTGTCTGTTGGTATGGATCGAGGGAGTAGACTTTGGGGTGCCGGCCATCGGTAACACCAGCATGTCCTGGGATGTTGTGGTCTTTACATCGTGACGTTCTGCCACTGGCGTCTGTACAGTAGGCGTCGATGATTTAGTGCTACCAGCCACGCCCCACTCCGGAAAGCGGCGAACACGAGGACGAAACCAGGCAGGTGCTCAGCATCTGCATTTCCGTTCGTTCCTCGGTTCGGGGTTGACCCCTTCTTCCTGCTGGCCATTTGTGCTAGGCTCGGACAAGTGTAACTGGGTTGCCTGCTGTGTCGGCGTCATTGTTGGCATCGAGGCGACTCTTCTGGTTCCTCGATGTGTATGGTAAAAGTCGTACTCTCTAGTGGCGCGTCCAGTTCCCACACTTCCCGGACGATGGGTTGGAGTCTCGGCTCATCCTCATCAGCCATGGTCACTATTGGTTTGGCTTCCTGTGGCGGTGTTGTGACACCAGGCATCGACGGGAGAAGTAACGCCAGTCCCAGAGTTTTGCCACATCTGCTTTGCGAGTGTTTGTCACTCTCGTCTTGGAGTGGTGTCTGTTTGTGGGTGTTCAGCTGCTATGGTTGTCTGAAGTAGGTCGGAGAAAGCGAAGACATCTTTCCTTTCATCCAAGAGAGCTTGTATCGCTGTCCTGTATTCGGCTGGGACCTCGTTGTCTAGGTCGCCCAGGTGAATTGTGTGTTTGGTATTCGGCCGCCGGTCGACAGCATACACTGTTCGTCGTTCCCCGGCTCCCACGTGTGCCCTCTTCGCCGCTACGTCTATCATTGCTGCTTATTGCTGCAGCCATGGTTGCCCTAGCACTACGGGCTCTCGTAGGCCGTCCACGACCAAGGCTTCGACTTGAGACGTCTGGTCGCGTATCCTGATCGTCAGGTCGGTTACGCGCCCTGTGTGGCACTGTGCTTACCTCTGGTGGCCAGCTGTAGCATGCAGGGCCCAGGTCGGATCTGTGATGGATTAACGAGTGTGGATGCGACGAACGTATGGCTGGCGGCAGTATCCACTAATGCAGCAGTTGGTTGGTTGTTGACTTTGATCGGGATGCGGAGTAACTGATCCTCCTCGACAGTTAATTGTCCCAAAAATGGCTCTGAGTTGGTGTGGTTGTGATCCGGTGTGTCTGGCAATTGACAGCGGGGAGGTCAGCAGCTGGCCTGCCTCCCTGCCCTAGCGTGTAGCCGGGAACACGAGGCTCGATGGGTCGTGGTCTGTTCGTGCCGGCGTGCCCCTCTCTCACCTGGCGAGTTAAAACAGCTGCTGATCGGGAAAAGCAAGGAGGATCTGCAGAAAACTATACCTTACATGGACACTTATGGGGCGGTCCACACCCCCATACCCTATGGCCTTAAGCGAGCCAGTTCCAAATGGCGAAACAAAGTAAAACACTGGGCCGGATAGTTGTACATGCGCGTTACGTTTCTCGCTGGAAGATGTCAAGTTCACACATGCCCTGCCACCGTCACTGATCTGCCACACACACTCAAGTATCGCACATCTGCCATTACCAACCAGAGCACACCTGCCACTGACACACTACTCTGCGAACACCTGCCGCGACTAGGTGCAACTCCACCTGGCCTGTGGCCTGGTACGACGATTACCATTACTATGCTTCATACTGTATTGCAGTAGCATTACATTAATAATGTAAAAATGGTTCTGATGGTTGTCCTAAATGTTTGCTCGGCCTATAGTCTAATATTAAGTTAATGTAGAAGTGATTCAAATGTACAAAATCTCAACCTTGAGACATTTTCCATGAAATAATACAATAAAAATGTTACATTAAAATTACTCGTCTCTGATGCACATGACATTTAATTTATGATTCTCATTATGTGCATGATGTACTAATTCAGTATAATTTCACTGAACACAATAAAATGTACGTAGCAGGAATTGTGTATGCGAACCAACCAGCACTGCCTCCTGGTAATAAAAAAATGTTCACAACATACCTGAAAATTGTGTAACAACACAATAAGATGATGAACAGGGCAAAACAAAACCGCCCATTGAACTGGATGATGTTGCCTTGCTTTTGGCACACTTCAAGGACTGGTAACTCTCAATTACTATAATCAAAAGGTCACCTCGCGCACTAATCATCGTTTTCACAAACCGCAGCCAAAACCGCCGAGTGGAATCAACCAACATCGTAGTGACCTAGTGTAAGAATGCTTACACAGCGACACGTTAACACGTCACTGGAAAACTCTCTTAGTGATAAATACAGAAGAAAATTTACATTAATGTGTAGCGATACGTCTGAAACCGGTTTTCCGCCGAAGGCTGCCTTCCCATAATGCTTCTGCCGTACACAGTCAAACGCTTACCAATCGACAAGACTGCCATTAAGTGCATAATAACTTCACAAACTTAGTTAGGTTACTGTCACAGTAATACCCATATACCCTCCAACATCAACAATTCTGCACACCACAACTTTTTGGACATACTTCCCTGAACTACCCGAGTGACTTGTGGTGTGTTACATGGAACACTTTGTTACGTTGCCATCAACGACACTGGTACTACCCTGGTAAACAGCTCGCTCGCCACTGCCCGACCAAAAAACTGCTCGCAGCTCACAATTGCCTACCTCCGTGTGTGACCACCGCACGGCGTTACAAGACATGCGCATAAGGTATGCGCGCTGGTTCGTTTGACACAAGACTACTGGTGCACTCACTCACTACAAGTATGATTCTAAACACATGTGATGGCCCAAACCAATTTATGGTCATCACAGCCTCCCGCCCTAAAACACCCGATAGTACCGTGTTTGTCGGCATATAGGACAACCCCGCATATAATACGAGTCATGGTTTTGAAGGTACAAAATCTTGAAAAAAAGTAAATTACTAATTTTGAAATTCCCAACAGAAAAAAATTTTTTCCTTTGCCAGAAACATTAAAAATTTTGTTTAAATATTTTCAGTACATTTATTACCGTCATATAAACATCATAGTAGACACATAAACGAATAACAGTGGCTACTACTGCCCTCCGGGCACCCAAGTGCCAAGGAAATGCACGGCGGCGGCCGGCGACCCATGCCGGCATCAACAGTTGCCGGCAGTTGTGAGCGACTTGGCAACGCCGGACTGAAGCACGCCACGCGCAACATGGCAACGCTGAGCTACAACAGCTGCTTGCAAGGTCACTGCATTTCTGTGCACTGTTGTCTGCCAGCCTAGCACTAGACGGTAGACACGTGAATGTGTGGTACGGTACCCAGATCCTCGTTTTTTCCGCCCGAGAGTCTTTTGCTTGCGAGACAAAGGATGAAAGCATGCGGTCCTATATCCTAGTTTTCTCCGCCTGAGAATTGTAGGCTGGCAAGACAAAGTATCTCGGCACGCGCTCGCATCGATCGCCGCTTCGCTGCGAGGAAGTGTCCTTATTATGAATGACGCTCATCAAATTTTGGTACCATACATTTTATTAAAATAAACGGATCATTCGTTTTCGTTTGTGACAAAAAAATGCAATTCCTTGAAACATCATACAACTCCATAGCTTACAGCTTAGCTTTCAAACGATTTTTGGCTACCAAAAATTTTTTGCACTTTCATATAAGGCGAGTAGCAATTTTTGAGGGTCAAAAATATGTAAAAATTGTTGTCTTATATGCTGGCAAATACTGTAACAAAGCGAATGGCCTCAAATGTCATCAACAACGACAAAACCATACGGAAACATTTGCTGCTCGCAAAAAACTAAATACAAATGACAAAAATACCCAACAACAAAAAAACCCACCCTAAATTACCCCCAAAAGGAAACAAGAAACAGATAACACTAAACAAGAGACTATAGAAAACTCCAAAGACACTAGGTCGCAGCTGCTGCACCCGGAAAGTTTCATCATCCTTGCTAACTTATATCAAGATCTTCCGTTTTAAACGGCTTTAAGGCGGTAACATGTGCCTTTTTTGCTAACACACAACCATCAGGCAGACCAAGATTCACACTAACAGGTGTGGGGAAAGACAACACTTTATACAGCCCATCGTACGCTTAAGACAATTTTGAGGAGATATATTCTGTTTTCTTACTCACAGTTACCTTGCGACAGAGCACTAAATCTCCAACTTTATATGGGCACTCTTCACGGTCTTGGTCAAACCTTTTGTTCCGTCTTGTGTGCTGTGTTGGTGTGTGCTGGGATGAATGGTTGTGTCTCCCTTCTGTGTCCCCTTCTAGCTGGGTGTGGGATGCGGTGTCTGGCTAGGGGAGGGAAGTCAGGGTTGTGAAGGGGCTCGAGGGTCAGTTGCCAGAGAGCAGAGAAGGCGAACCGATGTCCATAGCTAGTGACTAATGTACAGTGATGTGTGTGTCGAAATATACATATAATGAAACAGAAATCCAGCAGAACTAGTTATTTACAGTCTATTTAGATATGCTCTAACCATCACAAGGTTTAACATTGGTCCTCCGAGGGCCGGATTTCATTTCGTTTCGCGTTAGGCACTTACGACACGCAGGTACCTGGAAAGCCACAACAAGCGGGCCGTGTGCTAATAGGAACATGTTGTGACCTCCACTGCACGATGCACTCCAGGTTTCGTTTCGTTTCGCGCGACGCGGTTACATCGCACAGTGGTACGCGACGCGCAGTGGTATCTAGAATGCCGCACAGAAACAGGCGGGCCGTGTGCTCATAGGAACATGGTGTGACCTACACAGCACGATACACTTCAAGTTCATCATTTTCACCGACGTCGCAGCCTGCAGAACGTCCCACATGTGTGCAGCAGACGCCATGGGATAAGTCAAGTCTTTCTTTCCTTTGCTATTCCTTCCTTCTTTCGGCAGCATGGAGTCAGATGCTAAGAATAAGGTGGTCAGACGAAGGGGCAGAGCCAAAGCTGCGCTTACGAGACTGGCCGAGTTTGCACAAACTTGCAGTTCTAACACGGACATAAACCTCATTAGAGTAAAAATGGAACTATTACTGCAAACATATAATCAATATAATGAAACCCAGGTCCAATTAGAAGACGACGATGTTGATGTCGATCATTCCACAGATAGGGAAGCCTTCGAGGACACTTATGCATTGACAAGGGCAAGGTTTATGTCATTTTTAGACACTTCCTTAAAATATTCTGACACTGATTCTTCGACAAATGCTAAACGCACACAGGCACAACACAATGCTGCATTATGAAGAAAGGCACCTTCAATCCCATTCACAACAGCCATGCTGTAGTAGCTCAAACACTACTCAAAATAACTCTTGTGGTGACAGTAAGCAGGGCAATGTCAGTGGCAGTTATTGTTCATTTAAGACCACCATGCAAACACAAGTTCTTCTATCCACAGCACTAGTCAAGATTCGTGATAGTAGAGGAGCTCTTCACACTTGCAGAGCCCTTTTAAATCCAGGCTCACAAAATAACTTTATTACTGAATCAGTTGTACAAATGCTCAAGCTTAAAAAAAGGCACAACCACATTCCTCTTCAAGGCATAATGAGATAATGTCTGAAACAACACACAGTGTCACATTTGAATTGCATTCTATAGCAAGTAATTACAGGGCGACTCTTGAGGCATCAGTTCTTCCTAAAATATCAAGTGAACTCCCTGGAACCTTTATTGAGTATGAAGACTGGAAGTTGCCCACAGACATCCAACTGGCAGATACAACTTTCAACATACCAGGACACATAGACATTCTACTTGGAGCTGAAGTGTTTTTCTACATTTTGAAATCTGGACGAAGGACAAGGCCAGGAAACTACCCAGTACTTCAAGATTCTCAGCTTGGTTGGATTCTTTCAGGACGGTTCCAGCAAAAATCCAGTGTTCAGTCGCCAAGTCAACAATCATTCTTTGTTCAGACAGTGACACTTGATCAGCAGGTAAGGCAGTTCTGGGAATTGGAAGAACTAGATCACCCTGTTCGAACAACTGAGGAACGACACTGTGAACAGTTATTCAGGGAAACCACAACCAGGGATTCCAATGGAAGATTTGTTGTTCATCTGCCCTTTCGCGGTGACCCTTACAACCTTGGCGATTCACGTCACGTAGCAGAATCCAGACTCCACCAACTTGAAGCCAGGTTTAAGCGAAACCCAAAACTTATGAATGACTACAAAGGTTTCTTGACTGAATACAAGGAATTAGGTCACATGAAACCAGTAGGCAAGACACACATAGACTTGACTCCAGCGTACTACCTGCCTCATCACCCAGTTTTCAAAGAATCTAGCTCCACAACCAAGGTCAGAGTGGTGTTTGATGGTTCTGCAAAGACTACTAGTGGGTTATCACTCAATGACATCCTGTTAGTAGGACCTAACATCCAGCAAGACCTATTCTCCATTGTGTTACGCTTTAGAGTACACAAGGTGTGCTTCACTGCGGACATCGAGAAAATGTATCGGCAGGACACCTAAGGATACCAACCTGCAACGAATTCTTTGGAGGGACTCGCCCATGGAACCCTGAGTACTGCCTCATAACAGTAACATATGGCACAGCATCTGCACCATTTCTTGCAACAAAGTGTCTGGATCAGTTAGCAAGAGATGAAGCAGATAAATTCCCAATGGCAGCTGAAATACTCAAACGAGACTTTTATGTTGATGATTGCATGTCAGGTGCCGACACAGTCCAAGAGGCTCTTCAAATGCAAGATCAGGTAATAAGCCTACTCAAAACTGGTGGTTTTCAGCTACGTAAGTGGTCTTCAAACCATCATGAACTCTTAGAGGCTATTCCCCAAGCCTGGCAAGAGACTAGGTTTCCACTCAGTTTGGACAGAAATGATGGTGTCAAAACACTCTGTCTACTATGGCATCCTACAACAGACCAGTTGCAGATTGACTGCTGTAATACAAGGTCGACTTCTTGTATACAGAAACCCACAAAGAGGAAGGTTTTAGCTGCAGTTTCGTCAATATTTGATCCACTAGGTTTAATTAGTCCCATTATAACTTCTTGCAAAATAATTCTCCAGGAACTTTGGCAAGATAAGTTTGATTGGGACCAAGAACTGCCAACACATCTACAGTACAAATGGAAAACACTATGTTCACAGTTACCACTAATTCAAGACATACAAATCAACAGACTTGCAGTCGACAAGAATGCAAGTGAAGAAATTCAATTGCATGGCTTCGCTGATGCTTCGGAAAGGGCATACGGGGCTTGTCTGTATCTGCGCTCTAGTAACCAAAATTGCATAACTGTAAGTTTGCTATGTTCGAAATCTAAGGTTGCACCTTTGAAGAAGGTATCACTTCCTAGACTTGAGCTTTGTGCAGCCCTCCTATTAGCAAGGTTGTTCAAACGAGAGTGTGATGCATTGAACATGACATTCAATGAAATACATCTGTGGACAGATTCCATGATAGTGCTGGCATGGATCTCCAATCCTCCTAATAAATGGAAGACCTTCGTTGGCAATCGTGTGGCTGAAATACAAGATCTAACTGCTGTCTCAAGTTGGAAACATGTTTCGTCGATGAACAACCCAGCTGGCATCATTTCGCGAGGTTCTAACCCAGAGAGCCTCCTAACAAAATTGATCATAGAGCATGATCATCGTCGCTTACTGCATGCAGGAAGTCAGTTCCTTATTTCGTCACTCCGACAACTATACTGAATTGTCAATGCCAAACGAATTGTCCGACAAGTTCTAAACAACTGTGTTATCTGCCAGAAGCTTGGTGCTAGGACAGCAAACCAGCTAATGGGCCAACTTCCACCTGAAAGGGTGACCCCCACAAGGCCATTCCTTAAATGTGGAGTGGATTATGCTGGACCACTGTACATCAGGGCAGGACTTCGCAGAAGTCGAACCACAATAAAATGCTATGTCGCTCTATTTGTATGCCTTGC
>PNEQ01047192.1:0-18905 GCA_003012365.1 Medauroidea extradentata
ATCATCATTATTGTTCTAAAAAAAAACGAAATGACTAAGGAAGTAAAAAATAAGATAATTATAATCCGTCAAATGCAATCAACATGTGATTATATGTATTTTTAACATCTCATTTACATAAAGTAATAATGACTATAATACTATTGATTATTCTTAATTCCCCTACAAAATAGTCCGTGTTCAAAGTTAAATAGGTCGGCAGTCACTTCTTACAACCCAAGGTTCATAGAACTCCACGAACCCCCTTAATATTATAGTAGAAATCCTGCAGTCAATAAATAACTTCTATTTCACTGTGTCTGATCTTGGTTTGTTGCACCGTTGAACGTTAAATGGGGGGTGTATCAGTTCACAAAAGGTTTCATTTGTTGGAGCGAATAAATTAATAAAAAAATTTCTCAACTTACAGTTTTTTTCCGGGACGTGGCCACGTCACTTACTCCCAAGTATCTTTCGGCTACCGCAAAAAATCCTTTTTTGGTAGGTTGCACTGGGTAGGTTTCGTCTCGCCGATGTACAGGTCGGCGGGCAGCGAAAACGAAGATTAGCAGTCCACTCGATGTCATCGCAGGCTCGCCTCACTAGGGCAATAAGCATTGACCCAGAGTCTTTCTACGGTAGACTGCCGCAATGTCTCTTGCGACCACCCAAAGAGCCTAGCTCGACCATCGAGCACTCGCACAAACACTCGTCGTGCATATCAGTCCGCCGCTCGTCAGAGAATGAGATTCCCTTCCCACACTAACCAGCTTGGTAGCCGATCCCCACCACCTTGCCAACAACCAAGCGCGTAAACAACTCTCAGGCATACGTCGCGTCATCAGTTTGGCACTATACGGGGTATGTGCCGATTCAGAAAATTTAACAAAAAAAATGTAGACAATGTAAATGAGTAAATAACTGAACCAAACTGACACAATGACAAGATTTAAGTACTCGGCGCCGAGTATCAAACAACTTTGAACAAAATAGCAATAAATAAAGAAAATACGTCTGAAACAAGAAAATTACAAAAAAAAATTGAAAAATCGGTCAAAAAGGTATTAAATACAATTCATGTGACGAAATAATCGTCACAACCATGCAAACAATAATGTTTTGTATAGAATGCTTTCTTCATTCGTAAGATAGAAGCAATGTATCGTTGGTTAGAAAGCAAAAACTCGTATATATTGTACCGTAAGTTAGCAACTTCAAATTTTCAGTAATATTAAGTGGAATAATTTTTGCTGTTAGAACTAATTTATACTGAAATCTGCTTACAAAAGTCTACAAATTGTTTAAAAAAATAATTTAGCTATTATACATTTCGAATAACTTTTTCTTCCAGTCCCCTAAAAACTTACTAGATTTGACATAATAGGTTTTGCTACTTCCCTAATGGTATTCGATCTAGTTAATTGCTTGAAAATAATTACTATTCGTTTTCAAAATAATGAATTACTAGTTAAAATAATAACATTTAACTAAATTAGATTTCTATGTTAAGCAATTTCAAACTATAGTTTGTTATGTTGCTAACGCATTTCGAAATGAAATAGGTACTATTAAGTAATTTTGTTAAATTCATTTTCTAAGGACTTTTATAACAACCGTGAGAAAAATTAGTTTACGAATGAAATACACTAACGCCTGTAAAAAAACTTTCCGAACGATTCAGATTTGTTTATGTTATATATATATATATATATATATATATATGTGGTCGCTTAGTTCACATCAAATATACTCGCCGGAGAAAAAAATTTGAAGTGTTATGATGTTTTCTAAATAAACCCAACTATTTTGTTTACAGCATTATATCTTAGTGCAAAATGCGTATAAAATATGCATACATGCAGAGTAGAATGTTTATCAGGTCTCCTACGTGCGTACGCAATTAACACAGCACTTAACTAGGCATCACGTCGATTCAGTAGAACAAACAAGTACGCGTGCTCGTGTTGTTGTTTCGCCGCTATAAGGTTTGTTTACCACTCTGATAACAATCGAAGCGCTTCGGTAACACATGATTACCTCGAGCATTTCGCTTTGAATGTGGGGGAAAGAGGACGGAACCAATTCTCTTAGTCCAACCACACATGAAAAAGGGGGAAAAAAATCTTCCAAAGCAGGTGGCGGAATTTTATCGTGAGCACCGTTTGACGCTCGTGGTGAAAAATGATTTATCTGTGGACATTTTGAAAGCCTGTTTTCAATCGCACTCGGCACAGCAGTTTAAAGTAAATATACGCCCCTAACTTTTTTAAACACAGAAGAGAACAATAGTTTTCTTTTGGATTCTTAGCGAGAATTATAATAGAAGTAACTCGGTGATAGTTAAAACTTTACATTTATTATTGTAAGTGTACACAAATTTGACACTTTCATAATAAGTAAGGCAATCAAGTTTTTTCTAAAATAAATTACGCTTTATGGTAGTGTCAAATATGTTGAACCAAAACTTTCTCAGAATTATTTTTTGAAGTTTTTGATGAATTCCTAGCATATGTTAAGTAAAGGAAAATGTCATATTAATTAATGACTGGAAATCTTGTATCGCTCAAAAATGCAAAACTCCAACAACATTATCTGCAGTAGAAAATGCTACGAATATTGTGCGCCACAAGCAGTTACAATAAAGAAAATCCAAAATTAAATTTAGTTTTGCAAAAAAGGAAACCAAACGAATTAGTCAAGAAATATATGATGTCTTTATACTATTTACTACATCACTGTTTTATTTTTGCAAGTTTATCTGCTTCACTCTGTTTTCTAAAGCCAGATAATATTATTGCTAAAAAAAAGAAAGGACATATTATTTACATAATATATTTAACATTAAAAAACAAGTTTTTACTTAATTTCATGCGCCGATTAGGCTAAAGGGAGCGGTCTACCAGAATTTTAATCACCATGTTTTATTTTTATTTGTACCAAATATTTCTTCCTCTTAATTTAACACAAAATGTGACAAAATTTTGCTCTCATAATAATTTTATCGCTCATAGTTTTCGCGCAATGGCTTGTTAAAGTCAAAATTTGAATGTTTTCGTTTTTAGCACTACACTAAATCCAACTGACATACCAAACTGAGAAAATACAAAGTGGATTAAGATGTCAGTAGCAACAATGTCACGCACATATGAACAAAGATTATTTTTTTTTTTTGTATTTAAATGAAAATGCTGAAATTTAATTTAAAAATTTAAAAAATTAAATTATTTTTTAAAAAATACAAAATATTTTTTTTGTTGTTCAACATAGCTGAATTTGTAGCTTACAACGTCGTTGTTCACTGTGAATTTTTTTCCAGTTTTGTAAGTTAGTTGGTTTTAGTGTCGTTCTTAAAACGGAAAATGAAAATTTTGGCTTTATCGAGCCATTACGCAAAAACTATGCGAGGTAAAAAAATGTAATACGAGCAAAATTTAGTCACATTTTGTGTCTTAAACAAGACAAAATAAATTGTTCAAATATAACGTTTTTCAAATAAAACTTGATGATGAAAATTGCGGTTACCGCGCCCTTAATGTAAAATGCCATAATTTCCGTTTTCGTTACAAATTTTTGGTCCATTAAATTTTTTTTTCAACTCTTATTTATAATTTGGTTGTATCCTATATAGTCACGACGATAGATTGCGATCTTTTAAAAATACATAAATTGGAACATAATTATCTTACCTATAAGAAATTTCTCTTTTTACTAACCGCTATGCACTTAAGATAATGAGCATATGTATTAATGGATTTTGTGAGATTGTTATGACTGAGACTACGGCCTCCAAGAAATTCGGAGAAAACGTTTTCTGATTTGTCTTGTGTAAGTCGACACGCACTTTCCCGTATAGCCTATATATTTTTTAATTGAAATAATTGATACTAATTATTTTAAATAAAATAAATTATTATGAAGAAGGAAGGATATTTGTACAACTGTAATTTATTTACGTCATTTTCAAACACGAACTTAACTGCTGATTAAAAATATTACCTTTTTTCAAGCTAAATATTTATTTAAAATCAGTTTCTGGTAAACTTCGATTTTTCAGCAAGGCCCCAGTCTAGTACTATTGCATGGAAATTGAAAATTATTTTAATGAGGCTAATTAAATCACCATGTGCAGGAAAATTTTTAATATTGTTACAGCAATAGTGAGATTGCTGCTACTTTCCTTTAAGGTAACTGTGTGTGCAACTGGCATCTTAGGATATTTCGAAGCGAACACAGTTACAATTTTCTTGGTTTGTCAAGTTTTACGTCAAGAAGCTACCGTAACGTTGCAGGGTAAAACTGTTGGCAGGTTACAGTAAGTCATCTTTGAATTGACGGTTGTCACAATTCGTGACAAAATATTTTTAACTGTTTTTTTTTCTGTAATTTAATTTCAGTACATCATAATTTAGGAAGAATGTAAAAAAAAAAATGATTTCCGAAAGCTAAGACATTCACTATCACAAAATCGTGTACAAATCATAGAAGTTTTATGTGAACAATCATCTATAATCAGAGTTCGAGGACGTTACAGCAGTTGACGAACGTAAACAGTGCTGTCAAAAGTACCATGATTGCCAACTTGATAAATAAATGATATGTCATGTAGACAAGAAGCGTGATACAGATGTGCAAACAAATTATTAAATCTAAATAAAGATACTTGTATGAATGGACGGAAGTGTAGAAGAAAATCTGTCAGTTTTCTGGACAGCTTGGATTTCGTAGTCAGATTGTTTTAGCAACTGGAAACATTATCTGAATCAGCAATTTAGTTAATTCAGTAGTTCCGTCAATGCGTCATAGAGGTATCTGTGAGAAAAAAATACAAAATTCAATGTAGTGAAAGTGTTGGAAATTTCGCCTTTTACATAATTATTTCTGCTATGAAAACACTTGTAAGATTTACAAGAAAAACTTACATTTAAAAAACCCTCCAACTGTATGTTGGTGAAGAGTTAAGTATCCAGCAGATTCAAGTTGATGCTGCAGCGTGAGGTCAAGATGACCATGTTATTTTAATATTATTGAAGACACAGGATCCTAAGTTTCGAATCGATCAGACCATTAGAAGTTGCTCACATCTCTTCAACAACTAGAATAGAGCCGATGATCTTCAAACGGCTGAACAGATTATTTTTTAACCATAGCTAAGAACACACTCAATCAAGTCACTTAAAAAAAAATAAACTACGTCAAAATCTGTTCATTAGTTTAGGAGCTACGATGACACAGACAGACGCACAGATACACACGTCAAACTTATAACACCCTTCTCTTTGTTGCGTCGGGGGCTCGG
The DNA here is from genome assembly GCA_003012365.1 of Medauroidea extradentata. Classification (NCBI taxonomy): domain Eukaryota; kingdom Metazoa; phylum Arthropoda; class Insecta; order Phasmatodea; family Phasmatidae; genus Medauroidea; species Medauroidea extradentata. The sequence goes on from PNEQ01047192.1 coordinate 5,276, forward strand.
CCGTAGAAGAATAGATCTGGACACTCGTCTGGAAACTTGACCCCCTTGTTGTTTGGCTGCAGTTCACCAAGTTACCGATAATGTTACACAATTTTGGCGCTGTAGCTCGAACTCTGCCCACTTCCCTCCCTCTAAGACAAACAATTTATCAATGCGCATTTTTTTATCAATTGAGGAGCAAACATTCAAAACCAGACATGTCCGAAATCCGGAAAATGAGTAATAAATAAACCAGATGTGTTACATACGAGAATGAACTCAGACTCCATAAACAAAACACATGTATTATTGAAATGGGTACGTTTATTCTCAGTTAGTGCTATAAAATATAATGTTTATTCACTTTTTTCTACAGCTATATAAGGTGGACGTGTTTGGTTTTGAAAGTTTGCTCCTCAATTAATGATATACTTCCTTCGCTCACGATTTTGAACCATGGCTCCAGCAATCTATATTTACTTTATAATGTTAACAATGGAAAAAAGTGGGCGGAGTTTGAGTCCGACCGCCCGGATTACAGCGCTAAAAAGTACAACATTCTCGGTAACTTGACGTACTACAGCCAAACAACAAGGGGGTCAAGCAAAATACATTGGTAGATAGGCGAGTGTACAGACATGTACTTCTACGGCCGTGGTCGGGGGTTAAAAACCAACGACATATATACGGATAGACCCAGCGTAGACTATGCTCTATGCACTACCGATGTGTGGCCAAAGCAAAACGGCTGATTGTGGCCAGCTTTTGCTGGGGAAGATAGGGTTTATGACTTATTTCAGGTGTGTACGTGTTAAATATAAAGGAATTTACCAATGAAAGTTTGATTTCTTGTACTAGACATAAAACGCAAGTTATTTTTATACTTTATATACCCATTTATTTGGTTGTAATGCAAAATCAGACATGATGTATGGTACTACTGCACTGTGTGACATTGTTTACTTTGTTTTCAAAATAAGTCTGGGTTAATAATTTTGGTAATTAATTAAAGGAATACAACACGGGGTTAAAAAAATATTTATTTAATGTTTACGCCATATTTGAATATTTGTCACCTTTGTATTTGCTGCAATAACCTGAATTATGTACTTGTAAATAAATTCAATGGTTAATCTATATTGCACTGCCTAAATAGTAGTTTTGTTGGGATTCCATTAAACCTCTTGAACTTTCTCGTCCAGTTATGCTCTGGAAAATAAAATGGTACTAAGGCTTGGGTAATAACAATCATACTGCCAAAACTTGCAATTAATGAGACAGTAGTTATGCCATTGGCTAATGACTATATTCTATTGTGCAATAGTGGTCTTTCTGTGAATTTGGCTGTAATATTTTGTCCCACCCAAAGTTCACTTTTCTACGACATAAAACCAGTCCTTGAGAGGGTGAATTCAGACACAACCCACATAGTGTTCAAAGCAAATATAATATTTTTATAGCCAATCCCAGTGAAGTATGACATGTACTTGGTCAAGAGTATGTAAAGAAATTATTTTTCAAAACCAAATTGGAAACTTAACAAAAGTGTTGTTAACGATAGGGGTTGTAGGTAACTAAATCTTGACTAATCAGTTTTTTTCCATAATGTTCACAACTGCATTTACACCCCTGCATTGTAATACTACACATATATTTTTCCCCATAATGTTCACAACTGCATTTATACCCCTGCATTGTAATGTTACGCATGCATATATATTTAATGCGTATACAGTTAGTTAAATTAATTTATCCAATTTATCCTGATACAATATTCTGGCTAAGTTACGCCGTGGGAACGAGAGAGGTTTCTTTAAGCTGGCTCCGGACCAGCATACAGGTAACAGGTACCTAATTAATTTAAGGCTCGGTTTCATTCGCCATTTCGAATTTTAATATTTTTCACCTTTTTGATATTCTGAGAAGAAAAATGTTAAATCTGCGATAATACCTCAAATTCTATTTACTTTACACTAAAGTACAGGCATGGTAAGTGAGAGATGTTGGTTAGCGCTTAACATCGAGGTCTTTAGCGAGGGGGGGGGGTGACATGAGGTGGGTACGGAGCAACACCGGAATGAAAGGGTGGGGAAACGGAAAGTCCCCTATAAAACCCGCCAACCAATGTTATCGTCCGGCACGATTCCCACATGCGAAAATCCGGGGACCGAACCCGCCGGGAATCGAACCCGGGTCGCCTTGGTGGGAGGCGAATGGTCTGCCCATTTTTTTTATAAAAATGTTAGGCTCCTTGGCGAGGTCGTAACATCGCCAACGAACCAAACATCCCGCCTTTACAGCTTTAGTATTTGACAATTCCCCAGTTGTGACAGTATTTGGTGACTCTGACAATTGAAAAGACGCTAACGGACAAACACAAATTTTACACCCAGCCAGGCCTGGGAATCGAACCCAGAACCCCTCGTATCCAAGTCGGTCGCTCAACCAACTGAGCTACGGGGGGGTCGGCAATTTAATTTTACCCCATTCGGCCACCGCGGATCGCACAGACATGGTGATTGAGCTGGTAATGTGTAATTTGGTCACAATCTGTCGGGCAAATGAATAAAAATATATTCCCAATTAATTGATAGAGGTATAATTATATAAGGGGTTAAAATGAAAGTGAAGTAAGTCACTAATACATTATGGTTATTGTATATGGGCTAAAGCCCCATGTTTAATTATAAAGCGAGTTAAGTCAGGGCTGCATTAACATATTGGAAAATCGCTTTATGAGTTCCTACAAAAACACTTTATTCTGCAAAACTAAGCAATCATGACTTTCTTCACTTTCATTCTAACTCCCTCATATGTTACTAGTTCAATCACCATGTTTGTACTGTAGTGTAAGGATAATATAATTTGCAGTATAGTCACAAAATTTACCTTTTTTCTTTCAGAATTTCAAAATAAAAAAAAAGATAAGTGTAAGCAATAACAAAAATGTTAAAATGCTAAGAAATTTGAGACTGCTATTGTATAAACTCTAAATTATCCACAAGAACTTAAATTTTCAAGCATGCAATGATGAAAGAATTTATGTTCCACAAAACCCTTGTTTCTACATATTTCTGCTTCCACCGAAAACAGTATACTTTTTTTTTGCAATAATTGCATTATACAAACAATTTATAGTACTCTGACAAATATAAGTCAGCCTACTAGCTTGTGTACAGTTGACAGCAATATTTGTAACGCTGTAAATAAATGGTACGAAACCAGTAAAATTAAATTTTTTTAAGACAACAAATGTTTAACTTTTAAGATAATACAAAACGTTTTTACGTTTGAATAAAATACGAACCGTTTTCATTACTTGTTAAACTCATCAAGTGCCAAGAAACTATCTCCACAAGCACAAATATAAATTATATTCTATATTTATCACAAAAAATCAACAAGGCAAATTAATTACTAACAACTACATTAAAAAAACTTATACATGTCTAAAATAATCTAAAATCTTGGTATTTAATATATGGAGAAACTATCTGCACAAGAAGTACAAATATGCGATCAGTTCTTAAAAATTCAAAGAAGGCACATTCAATACTAAATTCCATTAAAATTTTCATACGTAAATAGCCCATGTGTCGTTCTTTTATACGCAAATAACTGTATGCATAACACAAGTACAAATATACATTCAGAGCTTTATTTTTAACATCAAAAGAAAATATCAAATTCAAGCAATACATATAATATGAAATAAAATCGGTTAAAAAAAGCGTACCTGTTGAATGATAAGGGTGTCCTTTTGAGTATTTTTTATTACAGCCGTAGACAACACATTTCTGGACCATTTTTACAACACGCTGCAGCAAATTCAAATGGCATCCATGCAAAAACAGGCCACAATCAGCTGTTTACTGAGCGAAGTTGTTTTTGCCTCAATATTTTTGCGGCATACTGGGTCTACGTATATCTATGTCTATGTTAAAAACACACCATAGGACTAAGCACAACACTATATAATACACACTCTGTAAGCTGCTACTACTTTTTGTCAAATCAGTGTGTCCAAATCAGGTACAACTTAATACTTATTATACAGATAGAGCCGAATAAATGCAATAAAGACGATTATTGAAAGCATCTCTATTACAGCGTAAAAAGTAAAAAGGGTTGGTGAGCAAAGAACATGTACTTGTCTAGAAAACGAGATTAACTAAAAACCAGATAGTAAGACATTTTTAAAGTTTTATTAAATTTTCTAGTATTTTTATTATTTAAGATGTTTTAACATTTTAAAATATTTTAGGATATTTCTGAAACATTTCTAGTTTCAAGGCAATGTGAGTCCTAATGTTTAAAGTCAGTTTCTCATTAATGATGGCTGACTTACAACTGGAATGATAGAGCATGAAATGTAATCGGTTGCTAACAGGTGACCATGAGTTCTTAGATCCTAGTTCCTGTTCCTTATCCGTTATCCCTCACTGATGCCTACAACAAAAAATATATGTTCCCTTTCGGTAAGGTTTTTCAATTTAATTTGAGTCTCATACGTTCACAGTGGTCGCAAATGATAGTTCATATTTTCTAAACAATATTCCATATTTTAATAATAGTATTTCAAATATAACCTGTAGTAATATCAAGTAGGAAGTGAACTCGAATATAGGGCGTTGTGTACGCCATACTCTGAGAGATGACATGAATGACAGCCTGCAATGAGCAGCGACGGAATGCAATGGTGGGGGAAACAGGAGTACCCTGAAAAAACCTGCATTCGCACGTTTCCTACATAAAAAAAAACTCGGAACCAACCCCACTGGGATTCAAACCTGGGTCGTCTTTGTGGGAGGCAAGATGTCTGACCTGTACAACGTCGCGGCCTGTGTACTATACAGGCAGGGCATGCAATGTGTGCCGATATTTCTGTTGATTTTAGTTGCAAGCGTTTTTATTTAAAGAATATTAGTTACGGAATGCATATTTACTCTTAGGCCTACAAAACTATATTATAATGTAAATAAAATTAGGTTTATTATGAACAAACCCCTTTTCTGAGAGATCTTAACCTGTTAGATTAAACCGTAATGACCATTTTTTCCACAAACAATATCATATACTGTTTGTTGTCTACGCTAAATTTTTTAACTCTAGGCAGCAGAAAGTTATCGTCAAGGAGAACTTGATCATAAAACAACAGAAGTTAGACGATTCGACAATAAAGAAAATTGCAACCTTTCTCATCCATTATCTTAATGACTATCTTAGCTTCAAGGATTAAACCGTGGCATTATGGCTGCGTGAACCCAAGTTTCACCTAGCATTTACAGCAGACATGTTCAAGAGTCCTGGCCGCTTTTAACAGAAGATTCCGAAAGAAGGACGTTCTTGCGGATCTGATATACACACGGAGACTCGACGTACCTGCCCTGTGATTGGCTGCCCAGACATTCCGGCGCAAAACCTAAAATATGCTATTTTCGGACCTCTTATATTATATTCTAGCGTACCTTCAAACGGATAACGTATCATACAGGAAAATTTAAATTGTATTGGAATAATAATTGTAAAAATTTCTTAAATGTACTGGAAGTTTTTCATCCGTACTCAGTGTGAATCATTTTCACACTTTAGAATGTAAACACAGAAACTGTTAAGGATTGTAACTATACAAGTCTTCTAACATCAGTGTACAGTTGACTGTTTCATAAAAATGTATAAGAACGTTGCCATTGATGTTAGGGAAAATTTTTTACCAAATTTTCTTATTAAACACTACTACACATCGGTGTGGTAAATTCACAAACTTTTTTTACTATGCGTTGTTATTCTCTGTTGATTATCTGATATATTTCTATTACCTTTTCTCTATATAATGTTTCTGTTATTTGTGCTTCACAACGAATAATAACTAGACTGTCTTTAGGAAACACAAATATTATCTTGTTTTTGTTATATTTGCTGTAATATATAACTTTGAGTGTACGTGAGCCCTCTTTCCGTACGTAAGAAATGCACACATAAAATATAAAAAAAAATAATTAGTTTCTGAACTATCTCTCTTTTCCTGTTACAGAAAATGAATTTTATTTGTAATGACCAGAGCAGACCCTAAACAACAATAACTTGTAAAGATAACTTGGGCTCTCTTGAAATCCCGACTATAAATGAAGACAAAATTAATGTAGTTTAACTATATACAAATGAAAGTGGACAATATTTTAAAATTAAACTGTGGATCTGAATAATCCATGTTTGACATCAGTGGGGATACTATAGACTCTTACTAGATCAGCTATTAGTTTTCTGAAAATTACCATACTTGTATTACGTCAAGATTTCTAAAGTTATACTTCCCTGGCAACATTAAAACAGAACGACCTTAATGAGAACAAGCTAGCTATTATCATGTAGATTTCTTCAGTAGAGTTAGTATCTATGCTCCGGCTTGAGTGTTCTTATCTTCTGGGGATTCCCGTGAGAATGTGGCACTTCTACTGCTAACTCTAATTACGTTGAAGACTGAAGTAATTACAATATATACGAAGCTCCTGGGTGTCGAGGGGATTGAAAAGCTCACCACGTTTTGTAGTAGGCTGGTTTCAAAATCCTGAACTCTCCTGAGTTCAGGAAACATTTGGCAGATGGCGAAAGAAACCTGGTTATCGTGGTTTCCACCACGGACAGAGGGTATAGCCCTCCCTCGGACTAACGAGGGCAAACTCAGGCCTTAAACAGGCACAATGTAGAGTCTGCGATGGTGACTGGTCCTGGACCGACGAACATCCTTCCCGTCATGGAAAATGTACCTCTCAGTACATCAGGAATCCTGCAGACTGTCCTCTAGGTCAGGAAGTACTTCTCCATCCTCCCGGATAGATGACCAATAGCCTGGGAATGGGTCCGGTCGTCGTTCCTCCAGAGCCAAAATCGGATACGTCTTACCCTGTACGCTACCAGAATCGAACTTTTTTCTTAAATCTTTCTCACTAGACGTTCCTAACAGCCCTTTGCTAAGTCCCTATTATCTTTTGTTAGTGCGACACCGTGAAACGAAGTTATTTTTTTAACAATCCAAAAATACTTGCTTCCTACTAGACCGCATCCCTGATCTCGGTCAGTTTAAAATTTAAATGGCAAAATTAATAATTCCCTAGTAAGAGTCTCTACATATTAATATGTAACTCAAACGGTAATTTTTGTAGTAAACGAAGCAAATATAAACATTCGCTGTACATTTCACTTCACTCAGCAAATATATGACCTTTTCCATAAAACAATACTAAATAAATATTTTATATTCTGAGTGTAGTTAATTCCAAACCAACTATTTTGAGCAACTTCTGTGACTCTAACGAAGTTACATGTTACATTGCGTTTCAGTTTATTAATTAAATAAAAAATAGGAAAAAGTGTATGTCATTGTTGTTGTATTCACAGAGTCATGTTCTTATAAATGATTTCTGTACTCACATTTAAAATATGAGTGTTGCATCATTTTAAAAGGCACAACCTTTACTCAAATGCAATGATATTATGTGAAGTTTGCCTGCTAATTTTGAAATATGTGAAAATTGCTTTTCATCTCATTAGGATATAACACAACAGAATGGCAACAACAGCTTAGTAAATACTTAGCTTTCATGAAGCGAAGAGTCTACTGCAATACATGACTGGAATTAACTGTACAGTTTGAAGTGACTTTAACGAAATTTTACTGGATATGGCATAACTTGTAACATGTTGGGAAAATTAAGCAGTTAAAAAAAAAATAGAAGAATTAAATACCTTAGTCTGTGTAGAAAACTGACCAAATAAATGGTTTTCAAGACATTTCCACACAAATCTTTACGTTGGCAGAATTGCCGACATATTTATGAATACTCATGTTAGCACAAGTTGACACAGAATGCAGAGTTATTGTTTAGTTACTGTTTTTATAACACACAGGAAACAACACAATTTATGATGTTACTACGTTTATTAAAGAAGTTATATTTAACACTTTGTCTCACGAGTTATTTCCCTATACTTTATGAACAATAATACTTCGATGTCTACGGCCATGATTTCTTCTCGGTTCGCTCACAGAATCCAATTCAAATATAACTCTGTCGAAACTCTGCTTCTGCATGGCGTGTATCCTCAATTTATCGCTGCTTCTATGGCCACTTCCTTCCGTTATTAGTTTACATTGTCTTTCATTTATCCTCACCAGAGTGCTATGAACAATACATGCTACGGAGCAGAGAGGGTGCAGACGATTACCATAAGGTAACCACCAGCTTATAGAACCACCGTGATGATAATAGTACAAGCACGTAATTTGCAAAGGCAAGAGTCGAACAGGAAAGTTTATAAATGCTCGGCCATTCAGGGCAGACATCGTGAATTTACTCTGATGATGGTCGAGGGGGGTTGATGGGGAAAAGGATGGGGGGCTAGTTCTGGGCGCCTGCTTTACCCTGGCGTCTCGTACAAATCCAATTCGAGGGGCAGAGCCACTAGAAACCGAGCCCAACCAGTCTCGACGCGATGCTGTGCTGTTGAAGCAACTCTTGCCCGTCGAGCAGGGGAAGTTCGAGGGCGTCGTGTCCGGGCAGATAATTACACTGACCTGGAACTGGAGGAACAGCGAGCACCCCCATCCACTCTTGGAAACCATTATCACTAATAGAGAGCTAGAGATAATGGAGGAGTGTTCGGAAGCGCACGCGAGCTGGCACGGCAAGGAAGCAGCGGGCGAAGACAAACAAGATACCATTTACCCTTGTAGCTCCTCGTGAATACTATATCGCCCTGATTTACACCGCTCCGTGAGTTCTTTCTGGTTTCGAAAAGTGGCACAAACAGGGTGCACTGAAAACGTACAAAGCCTACTTGGATGAACCAAAAAATACATTTTTGCACGTCTAGTTACACTTTATGGAAACATTTCATATCACAAGCTTTAGTCTCACACGTTCCATTATTTTACGCCATTTGAGTCTCTCTATACATAATATGTATTTGCAAATCAGCACATCAACCAACTTACTTTACTTTACGCGATCAGGCCCAGAGGACCGTGCGGTACTACAAAGATTTGTCTCCAATTTAATCTACATTATTCTCTACTGCACCAGTTGATTGTGTTCATCACTAGTTGAAGTAGATCCTTCCGGAGACCATCGCTCCATCTCTTCCATGGTATTCCTTTTGGTCTTGTTCATTGGGGTTTGAGGTTCATAATATTCACAGGCCATCCTTGCCTGTCCATCCGTGTTATGTGTCCAGCCCACTGGATACGCTATCTGTGTCAGACCTGCAATGTTTGCTTGTTCATAGAGATCCGTCAGTTCTTCATTGCTTAGAATAACTCATTATGTAGTTGTTGCATTTTGTATGGGATCAAAGACCTTCGTTAACATCGTTAAAATCTTTCATTTGGAGACGTAGAGCTTAAATTAATATAGCCACAGTAAGTTATATAAATACTGACAATACAAAAATTTTCGTTGTTGTCAGTATTTATATAATTTACTATATATACATATAGATATAGGCTTACACATACTTGCTGAAGGAGTAATGTTGAAAGTAAAAAACTAAAATGTAATAGTACATTTCATGAACACAGGTGTACGTTCGTGCCAGGCATTTGTAAGAAATATACCAGTACTATTCGTTATACTTTTTTACCAATTAATTTCTCAAAATTTCACATATAATTTTTGTCATATGTATCTTATTTACCAAAAATAAAGTAATCGTATGTGAATAAATTATATTAATTTAATAGTACGGTAATTAAAACAAACAGTAATACTTGCCACCGTCAGTGAACCATGATGTTTCGATAAGGAAACCAGCTCATGAAAGCCTTAATTACAAATTCTGATGAAGAATCTTACATAGCATAATTTGACAGTCTCACTGAAGGATAAATATACCGTTTTCAGACTTCTTTTATAACCCTTTCAAGTAAATAGCTGAACAGTTTTCCACTTAACTAAAGCAGTTTTTTAATTCGTACATTTTCGTAATTTTCGTGGAAAAAAATTGGAAATCTATCAAAATGTGTAAACGGGAGTGACGTCCTGCTCAAATTACTGATCTGAATTTGACGGGTATGATTTTTGGTCGGCAAAATGAATGAAGTACCTTCTCAATAGGGTATGGATAATTTGTAACAAAACCAGCCAAATTTTCAGTTGAAGAAAATATCGACAAATCGTTATATTATCAACTTACAGACCCGGGAGCATTTATTGCATGGGGTATTTATTATCAGTTTTTTATCATGGCGTATGCAGGAACTTTTCAGTAAACGAGCGCAGAAATGTGTTTATGAATAGGGCCTACGACAACATGCATTTTGATGCAGGGAACATGTGGTTTTAGAGGTCAGCAAATGATGATGTGAACGAAGGCATGTAGGTAACCCATGGTTTGTCTTAGTTTCAACAATTATCCAGAAGGTAGGTCTGTCGTACATACAGTGCAACAGTGTGTTCGTATGTAACACAGTTGTTCGGAATCATCAAAATGCTCCATCTTCTGGGCGCTGGATTGGATGGACCCCGCGAACCGATTTCTTGGTCTGTTGCGTTACCTGACCCTGATCCACATTCTTCGCAGAGGAATTAAGGGAAAGAAAAATTCGCGAATTTAATGACCTGCGAGTTTGGATCCTCTATATTATACATGCTAAATCATCGTCTATAGTTAATTGTGTGCTTTTCCAGTGAGTAGCAGCTACTGGACATGGATTCTTGCATGCAGGTTACTGAATGTGCGAATTTTTTTTTCCCCACCAATATCTTTTGTAGGGACACATATTTCCAGTTTCAATTATAATGGTTTCTCTTAAGGTTCCTATCTACCTGCGCTTGCAACGTATTGCAGCGAGTTACAAGTTATCACATTTGGAAGAAACATTTCAACGCGCATTACGTTTGTACATCTAAGAAAAGAAAACACATTCCAAACAATGTTTCTATCAGTTTAAAAATTAGGATCGCTTATTGTAAACACTATTTTCAAGACACTAAAATTGGCTAATTAAAGCTTTATTTAAACTACGGTATCTAGAAAATTTCCAACCGGATTCAAAAAACACAATAATAGAAATAAGCACAGGAATTTGAACCATAAATATCGCAATTAAAATAATATGGTCAGCGCTTAAAGTCCCTTAGGTAAATGAATAACAGAAAAGCTCTGCGCGCCAGTTGCGGGGATTGCGTAGAGAGGCGATAATGCATTACATAGGCACGATCTATCGGTTTTGTGCCTCACGTACACCAACGCAGCCTAACTATATAAGAATCTTAACATCGTGCATAAGGCAGGCACACACACTCTGGGTTAGTATTGTCGGCGGAGTCTGGAAGGAAATAATGGCAAAGCCCTTCCATGTATGAAACTGTCCGTAATGCTGATTGATCTCATGCCGCTATTGTGAGCACGTATAAAAGTGCAAATAAGTGTAAAAAAACTACTTTAGTCAATATTCGACTTTAAAAACTGTATAACTGTATTCATACTGCGGGTTACAGTGCTGATTTTATCACGGTGAGTGTAATTGTATCCACACAGTATTCAGATTGCCGCAGTGTCGGCCCGACAGCTTGGCTCAGTAGTTAGCGCTCCTGTCTCCACTGGGTCAAGGTTCCTGGGTTCAATTCACGGTCAGGGAGGTGGCATTTAATGATATTTCTCCGGGTTCAGGACTGGGTGTTTGTGTTCGTCTTAACTAATTGCAAAATGTCACGAACCATACATTACGCTCTATAAAATACAAATTACTTGGGCTTATTTACAACTGCTCACTTTATTATTTTTTTTAATAAGGGGAGGGGGGTTGGTACAGTGGCTAGACGAAAGCCTTGTCATTATGCCAAATATTTCATTAAAAAAAATTCTGGAGCCCTCGCTCCCAATTAAGGAGATCCGAGCTCGATCCCTGGCGAGGTAGGACCTAGATTTTTTTAAATGTGGGTCACGACGCAGACGTTGCTGCTGGCCGGAGGGTTTTCTAGGAGTTCTCTTGGTAGCCCCGTTAGTTGCATTCCGTTGCCTATCCATTTTAGGGTTTCGTTTCTTGTGTCGCAGCCGCTTACGGGTGTATAGTTCTGAAGTATGTCCAAAATAGGCGTGTGATGCCGTACGTTCGGGTACCCTCACCTCGGGATATTTATAAGCAGGATGTTGCAAAATCGCATGACTATATTTTGGGGGATTACTATTTACATCTACAGGAACAAGAAACATTGTATGGGCAATATCCCGAATACGCACCAATATTGTATTAATGGTCTCATTATTTACAGCGCATATCACGCGGGCTGGATCACGAGACTTTGTAATGATACATAGGAAAATGCACTGCCGTCCAATTAATTACGACTCGTCTGGTATGTTGTTTCCAATAATAACAGGAATAGCGTACGGCAGTAACGCGATTCAGCCTGCATGCTATGCACTATATATCACATACTTGGAATTGTAGTGAATAATGGGTACATTTTCGGGCGATGTTCCTATATTATTTATTGTTCCTCTAGATGTGAAGATTGTTCTTCCAAAATATTGACAGGCTATTTGGCAACATCCTGTACATTTATTTTATAAGTAAGGTAGGTACTTCTATTTCTACACAAACATAATATTTCAAGTTAGTGTGATGTAGAAATAAACAAATGAACGTGTGTGTGATTTTTCAGTACGGCAAGTAAATATTACAAGCGAAACATAACTAGAATTTTTTTTTTGTGGTAAAGTAAGCAGTTTGGAAGACCGTCGTGTCCAAAGTAACTACAATAACATTTATATTATTGTGATTTCATGCCGCAACTATACAGTACGTTAAAACCTATACGCTGTGTTAATTTCTTACACTGTTTTGCTTACAGTTAAAATGTAAATTGTATAAATTGGGGAAACATAGAAATTAACAGGGCTTAAATCTTGCCCACTTTGCTGTGAAAAGTCTATAATATTACCAATAAAACGGAAGTGTAAATTTAACAAAATTTGATTTGAACATTCTACTGCCATTTTCACTGTTCTATTTAGCGTGCGACATTTTTTTTTTTTTTTTAATTGTAGTAATACGGATATATTGTAATACCTACAAATAAACCTAGAATCGAACTTGCGTCTTAAGGCTGGAGGTTAAATACTTTATACAGTATACTACAACGTACTTGTTGGGGCCTTCTGTAAGTTCGTTTTATATTTTGTCAGTTATTATTCAAGATATGTGAGACATTTTCACCAACAATGAGGTTCATTAGTTATGGTGTTAGTTAATTTTTAAGACAACGTGGGTCTGTAGAATAATATAAACATGTCTGCTACGGTCAATAATGGGAAAAAAAAAAAACATTCGTTTCAAGTGCCAGATTGGCGACTGTATACTTCTTATTCATTAATGATTTATTTTAAAACATTTAAATGTATGAAACGTTAGGATTTATTTTCAGTTGTCAAATTCCAATGCTCTAATATCGGAGGTCTTGATGATAACCAAATATGTTGAAGCTAAGAGAAAAGGCGACATTCCTACTGAAATAAAATATTAATTCATCTGTCCAATGTACTGACGCAGTACTGATAACTATAGTCTTTAGTTACTATTTTTAAGACATATTAAAATATTTGAGTATTAAGTTTAAAACATAAAAATCACTTTTTTTTAAATTCAGAA
>PNEQ01047192.1:19005-34994 GCA_003012365.1 Medauroidea extradentata
TTTTTTTTTTTTTTTTTTTTTTTTTTTTTTTTTTTTTTTTTTTTTTTTTTTTACTTTTTTTTACTTTTTACGTGGTCACAAAACATTTCTTCCATACCTCTTGGAGTATAATATTATGCAACCTCTTTCGTTAAAAGTTATTTCGTCCTAGGTTGTTTTACAATTGTTTTCCCTATTGCTGAATGTTTATCTTTTTGTGTAAATATATAAATGTAATTAATAAACAAAAGTGAATTAATCTCTTAATTTGTCAAGTTTAGTAGGTGATTGATTGAATTTTGTGCAGGAATGGCATCTGTGCTGTCTGTATTTTGAATTTATATTTATGAGAAAGGACCCAGAATTTGAAGTCATACATTTTTATTAGAGTTAAACCAATGTTTGTTATCTGGTTTTGTTTTTTAGTGTACAATTTAAATAAAATGTTTAGGTACTTGCAATTTTTTCCTTAGTTTACTGAGGCATTGATATAAATGTAATGTCAGGTGGTAACAAACCGTAAGATGGCAATCTGCAAGGAAACATTACCGCACTAATGTAAAATGTACTCAGTATAACGACTTTTTAAGTATAAAGTTAGAAGAAGATCAGTGAAATAAAACACTCTTTATCAACAGTCCAACTGAATCACTAACTACATAAGATAGTTTCGATAAAGCCAACTTGCAACCGGAAGGGCAGTGTGTAACATTACCAAAATCGGTTAAAAATTCTTTAAATGTAATATTTGAGGTTGAAAGTTTTACTGCATCTCTTGATAGACCATATTTTGAATAACTGCTGAGGAAATTTCCCTTCGATCTATTCTTAGGTAATACGCATCCCGCAGAGAATCACATGGCAAGGTAAACCCTTACCTCTGCCCGAACTGAAGTGGGGAAGGCTCCGACCAAACTTTGACTGGAACTTCTGAAACGCAACACGGCATACACTGAAATGCAACACGCGAAACTTTGTGGCTTGGGGAGGCCCACAAGGCAAACTCATCAACTTGGAACAAACTTACTTCTCTGCGTTACCCTTCAAATTTTCCTGAATATATAAAGGAACAGTAACGTGTTCAAAGTGATTCATAATTCATGAACGAAATTTCACCTATTTGGTAAGTATATATTGGTTTCATGAACAATATATATATATATATACTTACATAGTTCAAAATTGTTAGACAATTAAACAATTTAAATATAATATGTAATTATTGTTTTATTACTTATTATATAATCACAAATCACTCAAATTACATTACGTTTAATTACGTGGCTTTAGGTAACACGGTTGAAATGATTAAGAAATTAATCCAAAATATTTAGGCTTCTGACGACAATCGTAACTACAATTGCAACGTACGTAATATTGTTGGCTATACTTTTAAACACTTCGTACAAGTTAAAGTGAATACCACGAAATTTACAGGGGGAACGTAGCAACACAGTGGTAGAGCAAAACTTCGCTTGGCAAAAATAACTAACTTCAAAACAAATAAATAAAATATCTTAAAGAACTCAGAAATTGCGAGAGGAATTAATTCAATGACTCGGTATACGGATATTAGCTATCTCCCTGTACAGGAAGTAGGCAATTGGGAATTTTAAATACTTAATACTACTTAACTTAGATCACCAGCGTTTCCACACGACGCTTTCCTTTACAACCAATAAACGTATGGGGGACAATCTAATAAATAAAAGAATTAGTTAGTAAACGGTAACATTTAATACAAGTATAATAAGGTATTTCAACAAAATAGGAACTTTGGTTTAAAAATTTACGTTACATTAATAAGAATTATAAAATACTTAACGATTGAAAGAGTACTAAACTCGCCTGGATTATTTTAAAATCAATGTCAACTCTAAACCCGACGTTACAATTTAAACAAATTAAAACAATTTTTCGTACTAAGGTACAGACTAAAGGTCTGTGGACTGGTTCGCGGCCTTGGTGTTCCCGATTTAAGGCTTTTATTTAATCATTACTTACTCTACGGTTTACATTAACATTACTTGATTCTGATAAGACTAAGACTTTAACTAGATGGCAGGGTGAGGCAGGAGCCCCACCCAGCAGTGACTTACTGACTTTAGATCTCTCACAGTGAAGTCGACTCGCTGGGAAGGTCTCACTCTGGCAATGATCTAGACGACAATGACCGCGCACCTAGGCGACCGACGCCCTAAAACAGCAACGCCCCTCCCACGACGCAGCCCGACCAGTCAGCGAAACCCACCTACACTCTAAAAATTGTTTGTAAAATTTACAAGAATTTCCTTTGTTCTTTTACAAATCCTTGTAAAAGTACAAATATTTTCTTTGTAAAATCATTAGTTTATGAAGTTACAAAGGTGAACTTTGTAATACTACAAAGGAATTCTTTGTACCTATACAGACAGTTCCTGCACTGTAAATTATTTTGTAAAATATGACAAGGTACTTCTTCGCAGTTGTACAAACTTTTGTAAACGTAAAAAAAAAAATCCGTCTACAATTATTAGTTTATAATGTTAAAAGGATTTTGTTTGAAAAAAAAAACTTAGAAATAATTTGCAGCCTCCAATAATTTTAAGTTCGCCGGAAATTACTTATGCAAAGATCACAACCGCTGAAAAGTATTTTTCTGGAATAAAGTAAATGTTTGTGTTAATGGTGTGCTTTAAAAGAAAGAATTTATTACTGAACTGTACAATGAGTGTATACAAATAAACAAAGACTGAGCGATACAGAAGTGACAGTGGTCTAATGGTGCCGACCCCCCGTGGCTCAGTTGGTTGAGCAGCCGGCTTTGGTACCGGGGGTTCTGGGTTCGATTCGCAGGTCTGGCTGGGTGTAAATTTGTGTTTGTCCATTTGGGTCTCAAAAATTGTCACTATACAAATTGTCTCACGGAAAGTACTGGGGTCACTCAAATCGCCACTGCACCACACATTTTCATTAATATAAAAAAAAGTGGTAAATTGCGTAGGTTCTGAGCATAGGGATAGTGGTTCGAAACTTACCATCTCCCAAGATATTTTTTTTTTTTCAAAATAATTGCAGTGTTTTTTATGAAGTACAATTAACATTTAAATTTATTTGTTTTCTTAGTGAACGTATAGCTACAAGGCTAGTCCTTGTAATTTTACAAAATTATACTTTGTATTTTATTACAAGGACAACCATTGTAGTTTTACATGGAATTTCTTTGGCAACTGGGTTTCCAAGGATTTTCTTTGTAAAAGTACACATTTTTTCACAGTGTATAGTTGGCGCACCACCGGAGTGTTCACCCTGGAAACGCCCTAATTTCGCAAAAAGAGTTAAGCCAAGCGCTTCCAAAACTGCAAACTGTCACAACGACACCGGGTCTGCAGTCCCAGCCGCATGTCGCAACAATCGGTCAGCAGTGGCCTGCTTCTGACGAAACTCCATTGCAACAGACGCCCCTCGCTTCCTGGTTCATTAAATTTAAACAACGATATTAAAGAATAATTAAATTATTTTATGAATTCACGGCGGTTGTGTAGTCAGTCCATTCGCCTCTCACCAAGACGATACTGATTCAATACCCGGCAGGGTTGGTCCTGGGTATTTTGCATGTGGGAAACGTAGCGGACGTTTCTATAGACAGGCTGGTTTGCTCGGGATACTTCCGTTTCCACTGTCCTTGCATTGCGTCGTTACTCCACATGCAGAGTCTCAGTTCATGTCGCCCACCCTTCCTAAGTGGTTACGCATTGATTTCTATACTCCCGAATTTTACCTTTCAGTGAAAGTATAAAAATATAACTAAACTAGCAGTCCCCGCGGCTTTGCTCGTGAGTATTATTCGTAATTGATAATATTTACTTTAATTTAAAAACCTCTTTGTACACAAGATTGGTACTTCAGTCATCAAGTGTTAGAATGTCCAAGCGGCTAGTTGAACTAATTCTGCAGCAGGATAAGTATCTATAGCTATCCACGCGAAAAGCAGTCATAAGTTTGTCCCTGCCACTAACAGCGACTTCGCCTGGGCCTTATTCATAGCCCTGCCTGTTTGACGTTGTGGGATAGTTACAGACACCTAAGGTAAGAGGTTAATCGAATGCGAAACATCTGTTTACCCTGTGCACAACCATCGGTGACGGTGCCCTCAATTAGGTCTATATATTTTCAAAATATTCACTTTAGCTTTATTGACAGTACAAAGTTTCAGAGGGTAAAGATTTCGCGGAAACGTATTTGGTGCCCCAAACCTGAGATTAGTGAGATGATATATCGTCGGTTTACTGCCAAAAGTTACCAAGTCGAAATGAGATGAAATTATAAAAATGCTAGGAATATGTATATGTTGTTCACGAACAATTGCCCAAGTTTAAAGTCTATTCGTCGTTTCGTACTGTTGTGTCACAGTATAGTAACGTACCAAATTTTTGTTAATATCTACAATTTAATACTTTTTTTACACGAAATAGCATTTATGACTTAATCACTTTTGGCAGTATACCGACGATATGTCAGCTGATATTGTAGAGGAACCTAAGTGGAAAGCGAACTGCAATTTTACTCCTTTTAAAGACTACATGTAAATTGCACTAATTCGATCTGCCTTGTAGTTTTCGTGTGTCAAAATTGAACGTTTGCACGCAGCTTTTAACGGAATTCGAGCCCAGAACCTCCCGGAATTTAGACCTGAGTAACAAGCAACTGCGTCACGTAACATCGAAATAATTCATGAAAATAAAATTTATTTAAAAAAAAATAAAATATCTGTGTCCTGGGCTTATAGAGATTGTACAACACCACGTCTCGATAGGTTACTGTAGAGTGAAACTCCTGTATAGGTTGTTTCTCGCTGCTCGTTCCTGCTTTTCGGATCGTCTGCCTTGAACATTGACCAACTAAGTTTTATTCTTAATAATCACGTTTCTTATAAAGAAAATAATTACATACATATTTTTTAAAATATTTACGTAATCATCACTTTGACGCGAACAACACCTCAATATCACTACTGGTTAGATAGATATCGTGGGTTGATGGAAATCAAATTTTGTGCTTTTTCACCCTTTTGGGTGTCGAATTTCGAAATATTTTAAATTAACATCTTAGACATTTGTATAAGTATCCAAATGAAGTGTAAAGCACGTCGCTAGCCCGTTAAGTCGAATCAAAATCGATCATTCACTAAAAAAACACATATCACCCCTGCACAGTATTGAGAAATCGAATTTCGAAAAATCTGAAAACCGTTTTGCGATAATTTCTGTAATCATCATCCTGAAGAAAAATTAATTGTATATCTCGACGGGTTCGATAGATATCGAGGATTTATCTAAAACACGTTCAAGGTCTTTTCACCACTTAAGAGAGTAAATTTCGAAAAACCCTTGAATCACGTTTTAGAATACTTTATTGGTATCTCGTGGACGTAAATAACACAACATTAGCCCGCTAGGTTCAAGATATATCGACGATTAATATAAAACGCTTTTCACCATTTTTCACCTCTTTTCACGTCCTTAGGTGGCGAATTTCTAAAATTCCTGAAATTACTTTTCAGGTGTTTGAGTAAGCATCAAACCTAAACAAAAATAACGTATCTATATAAAAAACTATGGGATCGATATATATAGAATGTGTGTCGAAAACTCATATTACCCCTTTTTTAACCAGTTTAAGGCCAATTCGGAAAATATATTTTTAATGGTACTTGGAATATTTACAAAAGCACCAATTTAAAGCAAAGAGCACTTCGATATCTCGATTGATTGATATGGAAGGATAATCGAAAACACATTTCACGTATTTTCACCCCTTTAAATAAAGAATTTCTAAACGTCTTTGAGTCCTGTCATAGACATTTGTAAAAGTAACAAATTAAAGTTAAAATCACGACGATAGCCAATTGTGTTTCAAATATATAGACGATTCATTAAAAACACATTTTGCCCCTTTTTGTTGCCTGGGGGTCGAATTTCAGAAAAACCTAAAATTACTTTTTGGGTATTTACGTAAGCAATATTTTGAAGTGAATATCAACTCTCTATCCGGAAGGGTTCGATAGATATCGATAGTTGATTGGAAACACATTTAAGGTCTTTTCAGCCCCTTAAATGTTGAACTTCGAAAAATCCTTAAATTGGCTAATATGAATTTTTACGAGTGTCCTATTAAAGTAAAAATCACGAAGATTGGCCGTCGGGTTCGAGCTCTATCGACGTTTCTTCGGAAACACATTTCACCCCTTTTCACCCTCTTAGAGGTCGAATTTCGAAAAATCCCTTCTTAGTGCTCGCCTACGACCTGAAGGGAACCCCCACAAAAAATTGCACGATTATAGGTCCAGTGGTTTGGGCTGCAGTTTGATATGTCAGTCAGTCAGTCAGTCAGTCAGTCAGTCAATCAGTCAGCTTTCATTTTTATATATAGAGATAAACAAATGTTTATAATATTTTTTCAAATGTCTTCATTTCCTAATTTGTCGACATTGTTTGGGAAATAATTTAATTTTGCACAATAATTGCGTTTTTACTGCTTGAGTTATGAATTTGTCTTTATAAGATACTGTTAAGTGTTTGCAATCGTTTAGCTTTATAAGAGTTTAAGCAGTTATTATTTTGCTGGTTTTATTTTTAAATATCCGAAAAATCGGTCCATGCATGTATTAAAATCTCTGTATTTTATTTATTATCTTATTGTTCCAAACATAGATTGCATCATATTATAGATAATTAAAGTGACACATGATCTAGCTGATTAACTAAATACATATTTCTTCTAATTGATTGCATTCCTGTAAATGACAAATTACACGTTTGCTTGGAAATTATAATATTACAGTCCTTACACTACATATTTAATAGGTGAAGTGTTCTTAGAAGTTCGTATTCATATCCTTAGAAAAGGACCTTGTCATCTGCAAACAGTTAAGCAAGACTGAATTTGTACACTCCGATGATTATCTCTGCGAAATGTTCCTGTATCTATGTAATTTACCATGCGCATTAGTACGTGAAATATTAATAACTTGATGGAAAACTGCTTGCAGGCTATTTTCATTCTCTCCTTTCTAATACTGTTTTAGTATTAGGAAAGCTAATCATTTAAACGTTAACCATCCCCAACTTACATTACTTAACAATGCCTATTTATTAATTGAGTGTCGAGGATAAAAAAATTTGCTTCAAAGCATAAATAAATTCTCCGTTTTATGACGCTGTAGAATATAGTTTAAAATGCTTATTCAAATATTATAATATAAAAAAGTATGATTTAACAACTCCTTCTGCAACCGAATTTTTCGGTTAAATTGACACCAGGACGTTAGAATAAAGAATCGTTGAATCTTTCAAATAATAGTTAACTATAAAATGTTGTTTATTAATTGCAATGTTCAATAATGCTTACTTACCACTGGCGAGTATAACGAACATCGAACTATAATAAAATAACTGGAGTAGTCATTACAGGTTATTTTACTGCCGTTTGAGCCAAAAACTTTGTTAGGTGAAATAAAAGGAGGAAACTAAGCATGTTCTTTCTTTTCGTGGTACAATGTGACTTGTACCAAAACTCATTTTATTTCTATCTTTAAGAAAGAAAATTCAGCTGATCTTTCCTAATTTTTTTTTTTTGCATTTGTTCGTTTTGCTGTTCGAATTTCAGCTCAAAACAAATACCATACATTTAAAAAATTTTTGCCTTGCGCCGAGGACCTTTTACAATCTAATAAATAATCTTATTCGTGATTATATAACATTTATACGCCTAGCATTTTAGTCTTGTCCCGAGATACACATTTAAATACAGCAGGCCGACGACTCTTGTAACGGCTAAGAATTGAAAGTGGCTATCATTCCACATCAGAGGATTTAACTCTTCCACAAGACAGCAAAGAAAATCTACATGAATTACATAATGAGCGTGCAGCACGCAACTTGAGAAGAACTATAGAGCCGAGTATCCAGTTATTCAGGATACAAGATAATCTTAACATAAACTGTGCGATTACAAAAGTAAGTCTTGAGGAAATAATTATACATGTCAAGTAAATGTGAACTGCCTTTAAGATTCATTGCTGCCCAGCCAGAGTGTCATGAGTTCTAGCAGCCATATAAATATATTTCTAAAATTTTCTATTTATATTTTTGTTCCAGTCCGTTGGAATTGCAATTGTTACGGGCAGGGATTCCATTCTATTATTTTACGTGATGATGTAGTGCATTATTACTTTTAATTTATAACTAAATCAAAATAATTAATATATAAATATGATCCACTGATAGAACGTAGAGAATCCTTATTTATCCCCGATAAATTAAATAATATTTTCGTCAAAAAGTATTGGTTCTGACTGTTCGAAAGACATAAGCGTACACTGTAGTTCGATTCCTGTTTGGAAATAAATGTTGAACTTTTATCCAAATTGACTTGAAATATGTTGAAAGGTCGTGACTAGTAAGGAAATCATCTCGGTTCCAAATTAGTCAGAAGATTTCTACCAAAACATTTTGATAAGCCATTGACTGCCATACACAAGAACGAAATTTGGTATTTGATTTGGCAAGCCAGAGTATTGAAAATAAAAAAAAATCTATTACTGCGAGCCTGTCTTTGAAATCCAATAATTTATTCAGGATCTGAAAGTAACAATTGGTTACATACATGTATAAAACATTGAAAATAAAATCTGGAACTACACCATATCGCAAAAAAAATGTATACTGAAGAAAATTCTTTTAATTGTAATGAATAAAATTCAAAAGTACGGTGAGTCTAACGTCTCGTTGACGACGACGTCGCGAGAGACAGTGATACACAACTTTATACATTGACAGAAACATAGGTATTGGCAATGGCCATTTAGGAAGACCCGTCTGAGCATTCACCTCGTTGGAGCATTCACCTGGATAGATTTTGGGAAACCATGGTGAATCAAATTCAACATGGCTGGAGTCGAAAATCAAACCCGTATCATTTAGGTCAGGAGTCAAAGTCAAACGTAATGAAGTGCGAAAAATATCCTAGTAAAATTAAAAAACTCTTTTCGGTCATATGTTTAAGAGCGTTGCTTTTAGTGTTGTGAAGTTCCTTGTAAAATGTTATTTAATAATTCGCACATTATATTTTTTAGTTTTTATTTTGCCTGTTATTTACTATTTACATTGTAATTTCACGTGCTGGAATGTTGATATAATTTCTGGTTGTTTTTTGTCGAATAAAAAATCACGAAGTCTAACGGACTCAAAAGTACAAAGTTAAAATTTTTAGTGAAGGACGAATAAATAATTACATTGCCATGGAAGATATATTTTATAGAAAACTACCAAACAATGCAAATACAATCGTTAGAGCATAAAGCACACAGTTTTGTTAAGAGCCGTATACAGCTAACGCATGAACTTTGCTACAACGTGTTAGAAAGTATTTTCAAGAGATACCACTAAACGTGTGTTCGACATCTTTATCTAAGAAAATAAATCATAAAACTATACTTCTCTATTTTTGTTTTCTATGTATCGTGATTAGAAATATGGTTTCGGGGCACCTCAACATGGCTAAAAACGTCTTTTTTAGACAGCTGTCAATTAAAAAATACCAACCAGAATCGTATAATAAAAATATAGAGGCGTGTTCTTGGACTTTACTACGAATTTTCCGTAAATAAAAAGGCCATCGCTTAAAGACTTATATATAAAAATGCTAACGACCCAAGCACTGCGCGCCGTTTTAGCGCCCCGCGCGGTGAAGGCGGAAGGTTGTTGATGCACGAACCAGTACAACTCTTATCGTCTGCTTGTTTCCGTGCTTCAAATACAACATATACTACCAGCTGTACAGGATCCTTAAGAATGACCCAACATTAAACTGAAGCAATAAGTTTCGTCAGCTGCAGTTATTAATGTCGGAACTAAGTTCGTGGAATATTTGTTTAGTAACTTGCCACTCTACTGACATTGCGGCAAGTCAGTAAGTTTAAATGTAAAAGTTGAATTCTAAAATTTTACTGGCGATGGTGTTTGGTCGGTGCCCAGTCGTTACCAGTCTGACAGTATGATAATATGATAATCCTCCCGTGACGTATCTGTACTTGTCGTGTTGTTGTCAGTTTTCGTACGAGACAATAGAGTTAACCAACTCTTAAATTACACCAACAATCGGGCACCGCAGGGTTGTGATGGTACGTTTACATGCGTCTCGAAAATTACGAGCTAATGATGTGCGTACTGGTACACGCTTACAATTTCCACTAAAAACACGACGCTAGTAATTTTTGAGTTTTGAAGAAATAAAATAACTAATTATAGTTCAGGGGCATACTTTAAAAAATTGTGTCTGCTTATAAATGAAGTGTTAACTGCCTGCGATTGAAATTTTCAAAAGTATTTCCAAATATAAACAACGCAAATTATTAAGTAGGAAACGAGGAATAACTAATAAAAATAACATCAATCACTGTTCATAAAAGGAGCGTTTTCCGCTTTAACAGTTTCTGAAATTGTCTTAAACTTTTTAATTAAAAATATTCATGATTTTAAAATATAAATCAGACATATATTAAAAAAAGTATTTGCTTGTGTGTACCGATATTCGCATCAAACTCACAAAAAGAAGAAGATCAGCGGCGAACTAACTGTAATTTGCTGGGTACTAAAGGAACTGCAATCCATGAGTAATGCAACGACACTTATCACAATGACAGTGGCACCGTCTTAATGTAGTAGGACCTTGATTAATTGGTTTAAACTAACTGTATCCAAATATATGTACGTTTTGCTACTAACGTGTAGTATTTATTCCAGTATAAGACGTGTAAACTATAAAATCATTGACTTTTTTTTTGTTAATATATAATAATCATGCATCGATACACTACAGGTCCTGTTCTGTGTTACCGTACAGTACGTATATAAATCGACAACAGAAATTTAAATTTCCGCGAATATTTGCAAATGTGGCAAAAAAATACACAGAAAAACTTGTAACGTTGGCAGTATCTTTATCTAAAGGGAGGCGTTCTCGGAAAGAAATTCAATTGTTTTTTAATAATTTTTATATTTGTACAAGACATTTCTTGTTTTGTGGACGTATATTGTGATTATTTTTACTGTAATGAGCATTTTTAGCCTTCGTTGTTTTTGCATGATTGCATGTCGTAGTCCAAATTTGCGTACAACGGTTTTATACCATAAAATAAAATCAACTGACATGAAGAAATAAAACAATTCACACTAAAGAACAGTGTCACTAGCTACACCAATTACATGCATAAAATCCACACTGAATATTTTTTTTTTTAAATATATTAATTGAAAATAAAAATCAGCAATTTTCAGAATTTCTTTAAACGGAATTTTTTTTCCACTGTGGTTTTTAATCGGTACATAGACTTCGACATACACTATACAAAAACTATTTCGCTATTATAAAAGTCTCAATGTTTGTCTATACAACAAACCAAATTTCGTACAAATATAATAATTATAAAATACATTCAATATTAAGCTAACTTCCCCGTTACACACGAACTCCATTTAAATAAGTGAATTTTAATTTTGTAAAATCGGGATTGTAATTTCAACATGAAAAGCTATAATATACGTAATTATCCTAAGATACGGTTACGATATATTCCCATAATTGAGGTTAGCGGAAAGGCTAAAGAAATGCAACCTTCGTGGCCCTTCTACGGCATCCTAGCAATTCCGAGAAGAATCCCTAGTCATACAATATCTGTTTGAGTAAATAAAAACACTGAAATTTAACTCAATTTGCCTCCCAGCATGAACTAAGGACGTAAAAATTTGACGTTAGTTCAAAATAATACTCTTAGATATTAAGCTCAGTCATTTCCGCGATTCTCATCTTCAAATATATTGACTTTTAACGCATATATCGAGGAAATGATGGCATTGAAGACAATGATATCTAGTGAGTCGTTTAGTGAGAACGATTAAATAGATTTTCAATTCAAATTCTTGCTATCGTTATGACTAAAGGATGACATATTTAGTTTTAGTCTGTATGTATTACTAAAGTGAAACTGTATAGGAGAAAACCCGCCAACCAGCGGCATTGTTCGTCACGATACCCACATGCGAAAATCCGGGGTCCGACTCGCCGGGAATCGAACCCGGATAGCCTTGGTGGGAGGTGAATGGTCTGAACAGTCGGTGACCGCGGCCCCCTTTATACATTGAAATGAGCTCCCTTTAACAAAGGAGAAATCCTTGTAGTCTGTGTTCTTCGTTTGACGCTATGATTACATTGGGTAATATACAAGCGCCAGGGTTAGGCAACTATTTGCGAACTGGCTAGTGAACGTAGACCAGTACAGCAGAGATAATGTCATTATCTAATTTGCACTACTCAGGACGTAGACAGCCGTGATCACCAGGGGTCAAGTCTCACGAGGCAATGCACCCGAATCAATGATTGATCGAGCACAGCATCCCGCGTGACACATAAATTATGAGCTCCAAGTTAGTACGCAATTGCCTCGCCGCCCCTGTATAGCAAGCCAAGTGCATTCACACATCACTTCCCTGAGCTTATCTTTTATCCAGAATTAACATTACAATGATTTATATATTGGATAAATATGTATGAAGATATCATTTGCGCTGAATTGAGGGATGTGTCACTTCTGATACAGAAAATACTAATTTATGTATCACAGCTGAATAATCAGAGAAAGTATTGTGAATGACTCTTTATACAGGTAGTTTCTGAAATACTTCTGCAATCTTGGAGGGTGGGTTACTTACACCAAAACAAAGGGAGAAAATGTCCACATAAACAACGGTCCGAAAATCCTTAGTTCTTACGTATAATTAACGAAAAAACTAATGTCTTAATGGCTAGAAATTTACAGTGTACAAGCATTTGTGGAACTGTCATACACTCAGAAACTCAAAGTAAATGTTCAAAGTGATATCCCCTTGCTACCACTCACGCATAAACACGTCGGATCATCTATCGCAGCCTTTCAAATAATCCCACATGGTGCAGCTTCATGTACATTATTATTCGTGCGACCGTGCACAGGAATCATATCAGCCTGCTCGCGAAACGGATATCCTGATATGTTAAAAATGCAGCACAACACCAGTAAAATGTGAGGAAAATACTAACTAAAATTGTATACAAAAATCAAATGTAAACACGTTTCCTTAACTGCATATCGCCGTAAGAAGATACAAATGAGTGACTAAGCATAATTTTATTTCCTGAGAAACATTAATTTTATTGTCAGTTACAAAATTAGATTGCTGGAGAGTGCCTTACTAACTTTTTGTTAATAAATCAGAAACTAAGTTTTTTCGAGCATATGTTCATAAGGACTTTATCTATTCTTTTGGTGTAAGGAATTCACCCTTAAAGTTTGTAAAAGTATTTCATAAACATACTGTTTAAGCACTGTTAGTTTGCTATTCTTAGCGTATTTTATGCATAATTGTTAAAGAGAGTTTTGAAGTTTTCATCAAATTACGATTAATTATTTAATATCTTAAGTGTTCATTAGTTATGTTTTACTTATTAAAATATTCTGTGCGTATACAAGTTAAGGTATAGGTTGTTGGCAGTATTGTGAGCACTTTCGAAAACCATCTAGTAAAACGAGATAATCGACAATTTTTTTATTTTTGAGTACGGTACAGTCTGTATACACTCTGTTACTAAAGTTGTCTTGTTTACATAAAAAAGTGTCAAGTAACTACATATTATTTGAAAGGAAAAAAGTGACTGTGCTTTCAAAAGTGCTCAATTTCGAACTACCTTTACTTAGCTAAACCCCTGTTGTCATATTTTAACGATTTTTGCCATAAATGTTTATAAATAATGAGACAACTGAACCGTTTTCATTGCGGTATGACTTTGCGTCCTGAAGACAGAAACATGTTTCAGTTGCCGAAACTTCGTAACTTTTGTCTGCAACATTCGTGCTACATTCGTTTATCTTCTCTTCGTTGTTTTATCTGTGTTAACATCTGTTTGAGTCTGTTCATCTACATTGTTCTCGTCCATCTTGTGACCATTTTTGACAAATCTGAATTTGTTGATTTATTCTTCTACTCTGGATTTTGCATCGTCTTCCAGGTTACAACTATATTCTCTTATGAAATTTTTGTTGCGATTTTGTTCTCTCTTTGGTTGTTGTGTCGTCTTTCTGGACAATATATTAATACTTTCCAGGATTGTGCACATTATACTATATGACGTTTGTTGATAAAAGCTGATTTCCGTTCCTCGTTTCTTTGTTTATTATTGTGTAGTTTTATGCGACCAGGAAACGTACGTCCATGAAAACAATTCAGTTTATAAGCCCCTATCATATTTTAAATTAAATCTCACTATAATCTTAAGTAATGAAGAAATGAGGAAAAATTCCAAAACGACGTGTAAACGAGTCTCTTGAGCTTTGCTGAAGGTTGGCCGTGAAAATTGTTTTAAGAGCATCCATTTTTTTATTAAGTCACAGAGCAATACTGCACGGAGTCGTAAAACACCATCTGTTCTGGTTTAGAAAGCGTTTTATCTCAAGATCTGTAACATCTAAGTTAAAATCTAAGCCTAAGTAAGCGAGTGTCGTTTTTGTCTCGCACAAGGAACCAGCTAAAATTAAGAAACCGAGTAAGAAAGTAACATCAATCGTCACACCACTACATTGCCGAATATAGTGACATGATCATTACAAAAAAAAAAAAAACAATATTGGCAGGATGTCTCTTTTTCATGCCTCGTTTCACTAATTCCGTTTAGACATAGGCACAGAAGTAGAAATAAGTGAACTAAAACCGTGTTTAGTTTAGTGTGAAAATTACTACGACTATGGGCAAAGAAACAGTGAATACGCTACACGACTACAATGTTGTAGTTATATTTGTTATACAAACCTATGTTACGTTGAAAATTTATGCCGGGATGAAACACTGTTTTTTCTGTTCGTAACTTTTTACGACGTGTTTAGTGGATGTCATAATTTGGATAACAACATTTTAAGTACCGCAAGAGGATGTGCCTTTGAACATGTGGGGTGACTTTGGGACATTACAAAAATATGGTAGCCGAGAGTAAAGAAATTTACTTAAGATAAATTTCGAACAATAAATATCCACATAGCAGTTAGTTAATGTATATTCACGGTTGGCAATTATCGGAAATATAGCTAGCCTAAAAGTGTCCCAAAGTCACGCCACGAGTAAAAGTCACCACTACTTTCGTTTCTTCCGTACTGTGAAGTTCAGATAGAGAAATTTTATGAATTCTCTACTTTATTTGTCTTAAAATACAGGGAGAAAGCTGACTACGTATTTCTGCATGGCCAGCCAGAGAACGCAAATATTTAAGAGCTATTTAGAATGCAATTTAATGGTTTTATGCAGGTTTCATATCTCTGAAAAACACGTAAAATGTTGTGCGGTTCTAAGGCCGTGTCTCAATTCACCCAAACAGTATTCTTACGTGCTGTCGCTCTCGCAAATACGTCACAACTACGTCCGAGAGAGCACTCTGTGCCTGTCTCAATTATTCGCCAAGAGTCTGGAAGAGCGAGCGAACGAAGTTGTATACTCGCTGTCGCTCTCTCGTGCTCTCTGGCGTACGCTATCTTCATTACGACTGCAACGCCCCCTAGTGGTGCCTGAGGAAACCCCGGAGGGAACCTTTTCTCAGGACACCACCAAGGATGGCGAGCGAAAAGTCTGTCACCACCGTTCCCATTTAAGATGACGACAGACACCCTTAGGAAAGGCCTAAAAAAGCAGGACTGATGGTTTTACAGTGGAGGACGAGAAAAGTCATCAAAATTGAGGGCAGCTTTAGTCAAGCTAAGATATTTGCCAATGGAAAATTCTATGGTATGCTTGAAGTCACACATTTATTACGAAAATTATTACAACTTTTACTAACCAAAATACTAATGGTGAAAACAGCTAAATTCAGTATAAAACAATTATTTCTACAATACATGTGCCAAAACCAATTTGTACAATTTAAGCTACTAGAAAACATTACGTCTACCATAC
>PNEQ01047193.1:0-27734 GCA_003012365.1 Medauroidea extradentata
TGCCTCCAGACAACCCTGCTCAGCCCATGAGGCCCGCGACCTCCTAATACCTGCACGTTACCTAAGGCGTATAAGGCTTAGCCTTGAGACGCAACTCAATCCCTCCTTGCGATATAACTAGTTACTAATGCATGCCGGAGTACCCATAGACTGAGACGGGGTACACGCTGGCGTAGCGGGATTTGGGGGCTCGCCAGAAGAAGAAAAAAATTCTCCTCATCAGTCACACTCGTGTTCCTGAACCCTGTGTGTCTACCTGATGACAGGAACAAATTCCAGTTCCCGAAACGTCGTTCATACGACTGTTTGGAAAACTTCTGTGTTTTATTTCGTCTCATCGTTTGTTTTGTTTGTTGTTTTTTCTGTTTGTGTCCAACATCTTTGTGTTTTGTTTAGTCTCATCGTTGTGTCGTTTGCTGTATGTCTGTTTGTGTTTTTGTTTCGTCTCATCGTTGTGTCACATGTCAACTTAGGTTTCCTTTTTTATATTTTTGTTATTTCTTTTATTTTCTGTTTGTTTCTTGTTTTATCTGACCAGATTCCAGTTTTGGAATTTCATGTTGTGTATGTATCCTGATGACTAAAGCATACTCTGCTTATTTATGAAAGCATACTCTGCTTATTTATGTTTTCTTGTCTTATTTTTATTTTTAGTTTTCTTTTGACAGTCATTTATTTCGCAATGGAGCATGTCCAAGCAAATAAATCCAGTCATGCACTCCCATTGCACAGTTATTTCAAAGATTAACATTATCACTGTATTGAACGTTAATGTGGAAAGGTTTTTTAGAATTTTATTATATACACCCCAAGACATTCTAGTATCCTGACGTTTAATTAGGGCAAGAAAGAACATAATAATGTTTTTTTGTTATAACTGTGCGGTGGTAAACATATGTTGTCTTAAGTGCTGAACTTAAAAACCCTTAAAATTTTATATACTTTAAAGGTTTCTTAATGCTTAAAAATTTGTTCATTAATCAAATGTGCATTTGAAATCAACTGTAAGAAAATAAAATAATATGTGCACCAATACTCTTAGGAAATATGTATTTCCTCTCAAGATCTATTTCGCTACGGCTATAAATAAGCACGAGGATTAGTCGCATCCTGTCTTACAAGCTATTGCTTCGTTGCCTTCTACGACTTGAGCTTAAATAGCGTCTCTGTAATCCTATCCCCTGATGAGCATACTACTCTAGTGTATTGTGAACTCCTTCAATTAAATATTAGCTGCTATAAATTGTACATATGGGCAAACATGTTGGTGGATTGTGTGTGTCCATTTTATTTGTTTTTAGTAAATTGCGATTATTAAGTGGAAATATTGTGATATGTTAGTCCGGCGTACTATATTTTACTACCAGGAATTGAGAGCAAAGAAATAAAAAGTTCTGCCTACAAACTTAATGTGTGAAATATTGTTGAACTTCATATTATATTACACGTTTCTGCGCCACTGTAATTTTCATCAACTCTGATATACGTTATAGGGTATGTTTCTGTTCGAGTTTCATGAAGGCAGTGAATGGGTGTTTGATGAGTTGTGACATAGGACTATTGGGAACGTTCATCCTTGATGGTATGGACAAACTGACAGCACTATAAGTTCATACAACTCATGCATATATAAATGTTGCCACAGTAATAATAGTAATTTACCGCGCCCTCCTCCATTTTGGCGAGGCGGAAGGTGCGTATGTGGAAGTTAGCCAGCTCCTCCTCTCGAGCGATGGAGATGTTGATGCCTCCGTGTGTCTCACTTAGTTCCTTGGAGGCGGGCCAATACTGCATGCACATTACCTGCGCACAAACCCCGCACTATTACACTTTACCTGCGCACAAGTCACGCACTATTACACATTACCTGCGCACGAACCACGCACTATTGCACAAATTCTTCAGTCAGAGCACAACAATGTTTCATGAACATCAGCCAGTAAGGGACGATCCATTATAAGGTGTTGAAAAAATTAAAAACCAATATTTTGAACTTGGTACTGTTTTCATGCATCCTTAAATATATCACATCATAACTTACGAATAATAAACGAAATTGTATGCTGATTTGCGTGGTGTAAGTTAATATATCTGTACACCAACGAAGTAATCTGAAGGATAAATGTTTTTTGTTAGTTGTACAGAACATGTTTTAACGTTATGTGCGCTTTCTACCAAACTAAGAAATCAAATAGTTGGTCAGTAAGAAACTTTTTGGCAATCAAAGTTTGATGAGGGATGAAAGCGAGGAAGTTGTTCGTAATGAGCTAAATCTATTTTTAAAAGTAAACTCACTTCAATAACTTCAGCCATTCTCTTTACCTGTGAAATGTGTGGCATTTGTTTGTCTGTTCCCAACTGGATAAACTTTTCTTAAATCTAAATAATTCGTTGAAGTAAAATTGTTGGTTATGAATGAAAATTGTCTGCTTGGTTCAGTTATTTGCCTTTTATATTCACAAAACAACACCATATTAACTTTTACACTACGATGCATTATAAGACTCACATTTACCCTCTGAATAACCTAATATTTTATTAAAACCACAAAGTATTTTTATCCAAAACACTCAAATTATTTTCAAAATTAACTGTATTTAGTCTACTTCGGAAGGCTCTTTCAATTAAATAATTTCTATGATTTATTTTCTGTTTGTTTTTTCAAACACTACAATAGAATAAGGAACTATATCTTTCAAAGGAGTTTAAATAGGAAAATAAATCTCGTCAATCTTTATATATGAAAATGAAACTGACTGACATATCAAACTGCAGCCCAAACCACTGAACATAGAATCGTAAAATGTTTTGTGTGGATTCCCCTTAGGTCGTAGGCGAGCACTAAAAAAGGATTTTTCGAAATTTGACCTCTAAGGAGGTAAAAAGGGGTGAAATGTATTTCAGAAGGAACATCGATAGAGCTCTAATCCGACGGCCTATCATCGTGATTTTTACTTTAATAGGACATACATAAAAATGCTTATTAGTTAATTTAAGGGTTTTTCGAAATTCAACATTTAAGCGGACGAAAAGACCTTAAATGTGGTTCCGATTAACTATCGATATCTATCGAAACATTCGGGATAAGGAAATGGTGTTAATTTCAAAATTTTGCTTACGTAAGTACCCAAATAGCAATTTTAGAACCTTTTGAAATTCAACCCCCAAGCAGTAAAAGGGCCAAAATGTGATTTTAAAAAAATGAATCGTCTATATCACATCAATACAATTGACTATCGTCGTGAATTTTACTTCAATTGGTTACATATACAAATGACTAACACAGGACTAAAAGATGTTTCGAAATTTGATAATTAAGGGGGTGAAAATACATTAAATGTGTTTTAGATTATTCCTCTATATCTATCGAACCAATCGAAATATATAAGTGCTATTTAACTTAGATTGATACTTATGCAAATATCTAAATACCATTTTAATCAATTTTCATAATTCGGCCCCAAAGAGGTAAATAAAGGGTAAAATGTGTTTTCGATTCACCATCAATATATATCGATCACATTGATTTTGTATAAAGCGGCGTGATTTTAGTTTATGATTGGTGCTTATGTAAATACCTAAAAAGCAATTTCACAAATTTTCGAAATTCACCACCCAAGAAGGTGAAAAAAGTTGAAAAGTGGTGAAATGGGTTTTCAATTAATCGTCACTATATCATGAGCCCAGTGGGTTATTGTGTTTCTCACATACACGAGATACCAATAAAGAATTCTAAAACGTGACTCAAGGGTTTTTCGAAATTTTGTCTCTTAGGATGTGAAAAGACCTGGTATGTAATTTTAATAAACTCCGATATATGTTGAGCCCATCAAGACCTTCAGTTCTTTTTTTATTAATGATTATAGACATTATCGCAAAACTGTCTTAAGATTTTTCGAAAATCGAGTTTTCTGTACTGTGCAGGGGTCATATGTAGTTTTTAATGATTGATCGATTTTGAATTGACTGAATGGGCTACCATCGTGATTTGCTCTTCAATTGGATAGTCATACAAATGTCTAGGATTTGAAATTAAAATATTTCGAAATTGGACACCCAAAAGGGTGAAAAAAGAACATTTGTTTTCCGTCAACCCATGATGTCTATCTAACCAGTAGAGATATTGAGGTTTTGTTCGCGTCAGATTGATGCTTATGTAAGTATTAAAAAATCACAAGTAAGATTGATCATTGAGAATAAAACAAAGTTTGTAAACTTTCAAGGTAGACGATCCGAGAAGCAAGTGCGACCAGCGAGAAATAAATTAAACAGGAGTCTCACGCTACAGTAACATTTCGAGATGTGGTGTTGTACATCTACGAGCCAAGGACATGTTTATTTTATTATTAAATTAGACCTGTTTTCATGAATTACTTCGACATTACGTGACACAGTTGTTTGTAGCACAGGTCTACATTCCAGGAGGTTCTGGGCTCGAATTCTGTTAAAAGCTGCATGCGAACGTTCAATTTTGACACAAAAACGCTGCAAAAAGATCTAAATAGTGAAATTTACATGTAGTCGTTGAAAAGGGTTAATTTGGATTATGCAGTTCACTTTCCTGTTAAGTTCTTCGACAAAATCAGCTCACATATATCATCTCACCAATCTCAAGGTTGGGGCACCAAATACGTTTCCACGAAACCTTTTCCCACCAAAACTTTCTAATGGCATTAAACTTCACGTGAATATTTTGAAATTATGAAATTAAGGGTACTGTCACCAATGGTTTTGCGCAGGGTAAATCAGACGTTTTCCATTCGATTAACCTATTACATTTAAGAGTCTATAACTACCCCACAACGTCAACTTTGCAGTGCTATAAATAAAGTCCGGGTGAAGTCGCTTTTTGTGGCAGGGACAAATTTAAGACTGCTCTGCGCGTTGACAACTATAGCTAATTATCTGCTGAAGAGTTAGCTCAACTAGCAGCTTTGTCATTCCAAGGCCCGGTCCACACGAGCGGAATATCTGCGGAACGGCAGCGACGCGGAGACGGCACGTCGGCCGCGCGGCGAGGCATCCAGACAGCGTTTGTACTGCGGACAAAGAGCGGAAGGAAGACGCAAGGAACGTGTAGCCAGTTGCAATGGATGCGCGGGAACGGGCGGTAGTGGCGTACGTCGGCCTGCAAGTTGTTAAACGGCTTAAAAAGAACCGACAAAAAAAGTATTGGGTACATCCCGTAAACCGTAGCCGTTTGTTGCAAGGCACGTTCCATGTGTTAGTTAGTAAACTAAGAGAAGACGAATGCAAATTCTTTAATTACTTCAGAATGTCATTTTCAAGCTTTGACGAATTGTTTCACAGTGTGAAAAACACCCTTAAAAAAAAAAAGATACAAATATGAGATTAGCAATTCCTCCTATGGAAATGATTGTGTTAACTATAAGGTAAGTGTTGATTGCATTAACATTGTATTATTTTTGAAAATAAGTCAAGTAAATAATAAACTGTAAATTGACTCAGCCATAACTACTGTATTGCAGTGAAGACATCAGGTTTTTTTTGTTTAAAAGAGTTAACTAGCAATGCACACAAAACATAATTATGTATATGTAGGGTATACAACAAATAGCAAATACTACAGTAACATATTACGTTTACATAACATTACATTACTTGCGTACATGACACATTTCTTGTAGGTATGAAGTTGCAAAAAAAAACAGCATAGTAAAACACAACTTCGTAACGAGTTTTTTAAGATGCAGATAACTGGGTGTCAGTTAGCGCCGAGACTTGCAAAAGCGAAGGCGATTGCACAGACGTTGCCATAGTGTTTTAACGCCAGTGATTCTCATCAAATTGAAGGGTTGCAGATTGGTAGTACCTTTGGCAAGGTGACATATTTGCGGAATGGTTAGTTTGTATAGATAATGGTAGTTTGGGTGCTTGGTTCTCAGCATTGTAAGTTTGAAAAGGTGATGATTTAGCTAGTCTAATGCGCTGCATCAAACGTAACACCTCAACACGGAACTCTAGTTTTTGGGCCGTATCGAAAGTACGCAAAGTCGGCAACAATGAATCCAAGAACGATTTGTCTTCATCGGCGACTGACGGAACAGGTACCAGAGCACAATCTAGAAATATGATTAATTTGTTTTCCAGTTCTCTGTTTTTCGCGGGAAGGCGTGCTTTTCCTTTTTTTGATTGTGAACCTCCACTCGATGGTTGAGATGTGATAAGATTCTGTAACAACACTCGATTGTTGAGATGTGATAAGATTCTGTAACAACACTGGATCGTCTGCTTGTTCTAGTTCGGGACTACTAGTGTCGTTGATGTCCTCAGTTTCTTCTTCGTGCATACTTGATACAGACGTACCACTCATTTCTAGTACAGGTGATAAGAAACCCAGCTGGTCAGCATACACGTACTTGAACCTCTTGGTCGTTGCTGATCCAGATGCCTTCACTTTCTTAGAATACTTCCGGTAGTAATACCTTATGTTTCGCCATTTCTTTTGTGCACTCATGCCTGCAACAAAATACATTTTTTGTAACATAGCTAACATGTTGACTATACTAGATGTCCATAAATGGCCGTATAATAAACACACAACATGAATCCTGGACCATTTGAGACGTATATATTCTGCCAATATATATTTTAGGAATGGCCAGGATTTGCATCTGAGTCTACGGCAAGTCAGATTGTTAGCATTGTGTGTAGTGCACTATGGACATGCTTGCGAGGCGATTGTTTGCCGCAACCAAGAGAAGATACTTGGAAAAAAATAGTTAGTGGGTTTGAAATGCGAGCAAACTTCCCCAATTGCTTAGGTGCGGTTGACGGAAAACACATTCGTGTGATAAAGCCAAAAATGAGTGGCTCGTTGTATAACAATTACAAAGATTTATTTCCACTAGTGCTTCTAGCAGTTGCTGACTTCGACTACAAGTTTGTCTTTGTTGACATAGGTTCGTATGGAAAAGGTTCGGACAGCACGATTTTTAAGTATTCAGCACTTTGGAGACGACTCAATGACAAGACTCTGAACATACCAGATCCTGCACCAGTACCACATAATGACATCATCATTACTCCTTATGTGTTTGTCGGTGACGAGGCCTTTGGACTGTCAGAAAACGTACAAAGACTTTCAACTACCGTTTAACACGAGTCCGCAGATTT
The DNA here is from genome assembly GCA_003012365.1 of Medauroidea extradentata. Lineage (NCBI taxonomy): Eukaryota > Metazoa > Arthropoda > Insecta > Phasmatodea > Phasmatidae > Medauroidea > Medauroidea extradentata. The sequence continues at coordinate 7,138 of PNEQ01047193.1, forward strand.
GTGCAGTGAACCTTCGGTATACTTTCAAATAAATGGCGTATTTTTCATAGAGCACTGAACGTGAACGTAGACTTTACTGTTGACATTACAAAAGCTTGCTGTGTTCTCCATAACTTTGTTCGTATCAGAGATGGACACAGAATAGAAGACAGTCTTACTGTGGAAGGCTTGGAGTCCATCGCAACTTTGGACGAAAGGTGAAGACCTGTGACAGCACCTCGTTGATTAGTTTGTTAGTGACTGGGGTAAGGTGCCATGGCAAGATAGCAAAATCTGATTGAGTAGACTGTTCTGTGTATATATGTGCATCGTGCAACATGTTGTCACAAATTTATTTTGGAATATGTGTCTATATAACGGCAGTAAACCACACACATTAATTCGCGTGGTTGTGTTGTGTTTATATGTGTATAATTGTATGTATGTCTGTCTATAATTATATGAAATATAAGCCTAGATATGTGTATACAAACACATGTATCTTTAATTTTCATTGGTGTCACATATTTTTGGCTATCTTCTTTACTATAAAAAACATGAAATTAAGTTTTTGATCTACATGCATCTGAAAATCAATAGTTATGTAAGAATTTAAAGATTTGTCCTCTATGGATATATAGTCTGTACCATGTAAGATTTCCAGATATTGACATTTTACTTCTGAGAAAGACGCCCGACAGCTCCGTTGTGTTGACCATTAAAACTACCTGGCTTCCTGGAAAAGCCAGGTCTCAGTAATCCTGTTTTCAGACACACTTCTCAGAAGTGAAATGTCAAAATCTAGAAACTTTACAAGGTTCAGACTATATAAACATATATTTAATTATAATGCACTATAAGCTTCTGATAACATTCGAATATGGTCTGTTAAAATTGTATTCCTCAACATTTTTCTTCACACTTCTGGTTGTAAGATAGACCATTTTGAAGGACTGAATTTTTAAAAATCTTTTCATGGTCAAATTCGCGAAAAAAATTTTTAAGAACCCATGGGATTTTAATCAAATTTTCATATGTTTATTCTCAATTTTTATGCGAATTTTTGTGCAACTTTTTTTTTAACAGCCTTCATTTTCAAAGACAAGCCCTTCAATTCCTTCCAAACTATCGATTTTTAGATCTCTGTTCATATGAACTAAAATATTTTACACCTATAAAGAAACATGCACCTATGAGTTAAAATTCGTGAAATGTCCAACAATTTCTGTTAATTTCTGTAGATGTTCCTCATTCAATTGTTCTGTGTTACTAGTAGTACATACATATTGTTGGGAATGTAAACATCAAGCCCACAAAGCCACTACAGTTTGGGTGTGAATTTATACATTGTTGAAATTATTTCCATCGTTGTTGCAAGTTATTGCAGTCACATAGCTAATTTAATTCAATATTGTCTCTATATGTGATACTAATTTGTGAATATACGTAATCAAATTTGCATTGACGTTTCGTCTGCTTTACTCTTCATATGACTAGGTATTCTAATTGTTGCTGTGCTACCTATATTACTGAGTGATGTATACTTACTCACAGATTTCTTTTCTGCGTCGGAATGTTCGCTGAAATGAAAGATAACACAACAAATGTCGAACCAGGCTGAATACTTTCGGTTTCTGTCTTTGTACTCGTCACACCTTGTATCCTAAATGGACGGCCTTTTCTCGATCTCCATTATGAACACCTCAACGTTCACTTTTTCTATATCCATATCACCAATTTTGAACAACATGTTCCTGTTTCACCAACAAATCTACAGTGATACGAACTCACCGCACTCCTGCCGCGCTTCTGCCGTTCCCCAGATATTCCGCTCGTGCGAACCGGGCCTAATACTTGATGACTGAAGTACAAATGAGGTGTACAAAGAGGTTTTTCAGTTAGAGTAAATATTATCTGTCATGAATAATATTTGCGAGAAAAGCCGCGGGGGGACTGTTAGTATGAACATAAAATGAAATGATCTAATTTCCTTGCGTCCACGACAATCTTTCATATTCTTTTAGTTCGATTAGTTGAAACCCATTAAGTTCAGAATATCCTACAAATCGCAGGTTCTTTGCTCTAGCTCTCAGCTCAACTAATTTTGGTGTTTTCAAAGGTTAGAATAATTAAGGAAAAATTTATAACGAAAAAAATTTAATTTGGCAATGAATATATATATATATATATATATATATATATATATATATATATATATATTAGAGAATATATCAACATTTTAAAATTAAATTTGAAAATTATTTAAATTTTTTGAGCATTGTTTACAAACATTTTAATCATTTCACTTTCGTTCACCCTCTGTACTTACTGAATGCGTATAAATAGGCAAATAAAAATGTTTTTGATATATATCATACTATTTTATACTGAATTTAGCATAAAAAATCACCTATCACACGATTTAAAAACTTACAACTTTTAGGTTTTCAAGATATTTTTACAAAAAAAAAAAAAAGAGACTATACGTTTTTCACTTCTATAGGCATTCGTTCACCCTCTGTGTTCGCTAAATGAGAGTAAATGAAAATAATAACAATGTTTTTAGTATATAAGATTACATTTTACCCAGAATCTCTACACATAAAAGAGAACACTAAGTGACTGACTGACTTACTGACATTTCCAACTGCAGCCCAAATCACTGGACATAGAATTATGATTTTTTTTGTGTGGGTTATCTTCTGGTCGTAAGTGAGCAATAAGAAGGAACTTTTCGAAATTCGTCCCCAAAGGGGGTGAAAAGAGGTGAAATATGTTTTAAAATATTCGTCGACAGAGCTCGAACTCGACAGCCTATCGTCGTGAATTTTACTTCAATGGGTCAATCATGAAAAGGAATATTAGCCAATTGAATGGTTTTTCGAAATTCAACCTTTAAGGGCTGAAAAAACCTGAAATGATTATTTATCGATATCTCTATAACCCTTTGGCATATAAAGTTGCTTTTATGCTTTTAAATTATGCTGACGTGAATACACAAAAAACCAGTTGTTAGATTTTTTGAAATTCTACTTCCGAATAGTCAAAGGAGCGGAAATGTGTTATTTATTAATCGTCTATACAGCTCAAACCCAGTGGGATAGCATCGTGATTTTTACTTCAATAAGGTTCATACAGAAATTTGCAACACAAGACTTCAAAACGTTCCGAAAGTCTTTAAATAAGGGGATGATGACATGAAATTTGTTTTAGATTATTCTTCCACAACTGCCGAATCAGTCAAGATATTGAAGTACTGTTTGCTTCAGAATTAGTGTTTGCGTAAAGACAGAAGATTTATTTCAGGATATTTTCAATGTTCGACTCCAAAGAAGCCAAACAACGTGAAGATATTTTTTTTTTTCGAATCGTGATCGAAATAAATAGATATCACTGCATTTTTTATATTGACGCGATATTTGCTTGTGATTAATGTTTACTTAAATACCTGAAATGTAGCTTATTAATTTTTCGATATTTGTCACTTAAGGGGGTGATAAATTATGAAATGCCATGAAGGGTGTTTTCAATTAATCTTCTATATGTTTCGAAACCAACCGGCTATCGTTACGGTTTCCACTTAAATGAGACGCCCATACAATTGCTTCAACTATCTATAACAACAATATATATATATATATATATCTTTTTTTTTTTTTTCGAAATTCATATCCTAAGTGGGTAAACATGTGGAATGTATGATCTTTGAAAGAACTGTGCAATGGGAGTGTATGACTGGATTCAGTTTCTTGGACGTACTCCATTACAAATTGAATGACTGTCAAAGAAACTAATTTCTTGTTGTGTATGTATCTTGCTGACTAAAGCATACTCTGCTTATATAATGGTTTTCTTTTATTTGTTTAGTTTCTTTGACAGTAATTCAATTTGCAATGGAGTACGTCCAAGAAACTGAATCCAGTCACATGGAATGTGTTTTACAAAAATTCACGAGAGGTATGGAACCCGTCGAGGTATGGAATTGTTTTTAATTTTATGAGGATGAATATTAAATGCCCGTAAATAGATTTCATAAATTTTCAATATTCGAACTGTCAGGGTTGTGAAGGGGGAAAAAAATAGTGAATCGTCGATTACGCTTTGACTCAATGTGTTATCGTCGTGATTTTCACCTCAATTGGATATCTATACAAATGTTTGAAGAACGATGGTAAGATTTTGTGAAATTATATCACTGAAGAGGTAAAAAGACGTGAAATTTATTTACGTTTACCCTATTATAACTACCTAACCAGTTGAGATATTGCTTTAGTATAATGCTTAAGTAAAAACGAGAAATAATTATCTTAGTTTTTATACTCTCAAATACCCGGGGGTTAGGGGGATGGGAGCTAACTTAGTCTTAGTAAACATTTCGAAATAGACTATCAGAAAAAAAAAGTGTAGATTTATAGTGGAGTTAACATTATTGTTATACAACCTCAATGTACTCAAAGCTATCAATTGTCGTGCTCGAGGTAAACGAGTCATCATACCACGTATACTACTTATACCATTTGAATACTCTCTTATATTCTATATTCTTCTATGACTATAAATAAGGTCGAGGGCAGTTATTATAGTGGCGGGAATATACTAAGGACAGTTTTCAGCTATAGCTACTTAGCCTACTGCAGAGTGAGCTCAAGCTAAGCTTGGTTATCCTAACACTTAATGGCCGAGCTACTTATCTGACGTACAAAGAGGTCCTTCACTTCAGTAATACACGCTATTACGAGTAATAAACGCGGCCAATGCTACCCACGCAATTCTAGCTTTATTACAGTTTGTTTGTTCGTCTTCTGTGCGGTTTTATACGATCTCCTGCAAAAAGAAATGGGTGTAAGAGAAGCCATAAAAGTGGCAGGGACAGAAAAGGATACCAAAAAAATTTTGTGAACAAATAAACGTTTGTAAGTTGTGAGTGCGCCCGCGGAGGCGTCTACCAGCTGTGCGAATGAGGGGGGGGGGGGGTAGGTGGAAGCAGAGGCATAACAGAGTAGAGGGGCAGAATGGGATACTCAAAAACTTAGGAGAAATAACTAAAAAAATTTGGTGTGTTTTGCGTGCGTCCGAGATGTTTCCAGCCGAGAAAAAAAAATTATTTTTAAGAGAGGGGGTCAAATAGGGTATAGGAATGGAACGGTGTATCCGAGACTAATTTAATTTTATGAGAAAAATATTCGTGAGCCATGTGTGCAACCGCGAAGGTTTCTACCGAAACAAAATATACTATGGGGAAAGTGGAAGGTAAAATAGGGGTATAGAGGCAGAATGGGGTTCCCCCCCCTCCACAAAAAAAATTTGGAACAATTTTCCTTTTCAAAATATTTCTAAAATGTACATTAGTTACCCTAAACATAATTTTGCTCCATTAAGCATTTTTCATAACTTTTCGTTTCAGAAATATTATCGGATTAAATTGAAAACCTCGCAAACGAAGTTGTGGGAAAAAAATATAGAAGTATAGAAAAAAAAATATCGCACAGTTTTAAAAAATTTACTGGAATCATCATTACGTATCTGTTCATGTAGACAATACTATGCACAGTAACAATATAATCCCACAACTTTTCCTTATCTCCCGCTATTATTATTTTCAGTTAAAACCAATTAAAATGTAAACTTTTAAGAGTAAATATCTTATTATGAGTTACTGCACGAAATATTGTTTGTAAGATATTTTCTATCCTATTTTGGAAAAGAAATGTCCTCACAATAGCTATTTTACCTGTAGTTAAAAGAAATGTCCTCACAATTGCTATTGTACCTGTAGTTAAAGAAATGTTCTCACAATAGCCATTGTACCTGTAGTTAAAGAAATGTCCTCACAATAGCCTTTGTACCTGTAGTTAAAGAAATGTCCTCAAAATAGCTATTTTACCTATAGTTAAAGAAATGTTCTCACAACAGCCATTGTACCTGTAGTTAAAGAAATGTCCTAACAATAGTCATTGTACCTGAACTTAAAGAAATGTCCTCACAATATTCATTTTATCTGTAGTTAAAGAAAAACATACACACAATTTTATATATATATATATATATATATATATATATATATATATATAAAACAGAGAGGTAGAGGTGTTACGTATCACTCCTTACAAAGGCATTTAAGTTATGTGAATATTGATATATCTTATTAATTTAAAGTCTACCAAGTATTAGCATATACATAATAAGGAGTCAAAATACGTGGGAGTGATCAAAACTGTAAATACAAACAACTTTACTGGAAAAATTACTTTTATGTATAGATTCTACATACAAAAATTAAAAATACGACTAATCTGGTCACTTAACTTGCGTGCAGTGTTATCGTTGAAAGAACTCCCCTATGTCACCTTCACTTGTGATCCTAAAATGTTATGACATAAAATTGAAGCTAAATATGAATTTTGAAAAGATTTATTACCATATATTCATACCTAAATATGAACGCAAAACATCCAATTTCGCAATTATTGGGAGCAACAAAGTAAGTTTTAGAGTTCTGAAATACCGAAAGCTATTCCTAAGCATACTTTATTTATGCATACTGAACATTAATCGAATATCCGCCATAGCTCTGCAAAGGTCTGAGTATGCAGCCAACTTATACAACTTTCGGGTGTACACACTCTCTAAGTATATATTTTTATAAGTTTAACTTACTAATGGGTAATATTTATTACAAGTGTTATTCTAATGACACCTCGATTGAAATATATTTAAGTGTTGAAAACAATACAACCATATACTAAACGAAACAAAAACTCGGTTTCAGTTCATTTTATGCTATCGAAGCTACAATGTAAGTAGGATGAAGAGGTTCTTTCGAGGCCACTGAATGGTTGTTAGGAATCCCTTAATAAATTTAGTGGCCATCTTAGATTACGTCTCCAGGCGGCCATCTTGAAACTATTACACCGCCGTTTGGGATCAATCTACTCTCTTGGTAAAATCAGTCCGCCAAATTTTTTTATAATTATTCACTCTGCTCGACCACAAAACTAATGACAACTAAACCAACATCTTAGTTTCGGATTTGATAGCCAGAGGCGCTGCTTTGTAACATTTAATCCTGTGGTAAAGTCTTGTGCGATTCAGCCGTGTCGATATTGCCTTTATTCTATGTTTCGGCCGGCATTGTAGCCTCCATATTCAGTGTGAATTCGTAGCCAACATCACAGAGACTCATAAGAGTTACTTTATCTGGATTTTGGCCTGGTAAAACAACGGAAAGTAGAAAGAATTAGTGCAGTGCAGGTAGATTTACAAAGAGGTGAAAGCAAACGAACGATTACATACAGGATAAACAAGGAAACACATAAGGAAATGCTGAGAAATCACGTGAATGAAACATGTAGACATTCAAAAATTCAAAACTGTATACATGCAAAAGTAAAATACTCAGAGAAAAATTTGTAAGCAGATTGATGAGCCTATATATATATATATATATATATATATATATATATACACTTATATATATACACACACATATATATATATATATATATATATATATATATATATACATACACACAACATACATATATATACATACACACAACATACATACTCAAGGATCAGATGTGAACAAATCAAAATGCTCATATCACGAAAAAAAAAAAAAAAAAAACACATAACTGTAGAAAAAAAATTTCCCAGATAGAGGGAGAAGCTAGTTGAGCCAAGGTACCCATACGGTAGTGTGTTAACACCATCCTTACAGATTGACATCTTATCTTGTCGTATTTCAATGTAATGGCTTTATTGTTTACTAAGATATATTCCCAGAGAGAGAGAGAAGCTAGTTGAGCCAAGGTACCCATACGGTAGTGTGTTAACACCATCCTTACAGATTGACATCTTATCTTGTCGTATTTCAATGTAATGGCTTTATTGTTTACTAAGATATATTCCCAGAGAGAGAGAGAGAAAGAGAGAGTGAGACAGAGAGTGAGAGAGAGAGCACAAAATACGATTTCTTAATTAAAATTGAAGAAACGTTAATCAACGAGTATCTTGAAAAATTTTACAAATAAAGTAATATATTTTGAATAAAAACAGTAAATTTTAGACTACAGATTATCAGGTAGAATTGATGCATTTTGTTTATTGTTTTTTTTTTAACACTGGGTCGTAGATAATAAAATAAATGTAAACTATTTTGAACACTCATGTGCATTCAGCGATGTAGAGAATAATAATGTAAAAGAGGGATTGAACTAGTGGGTAATTTAACAAAAATGATTAGAATTTACATGGTTAATATCATTGACGCTGTTAACACGTAAATTGGTATACAGGATGCGATATGAAAAAATGTGTATTAGAATTTGTAGGAAACTGTAAATCTGCTTGGTTAATTTTGTGGGCATTTCTAGTGAAATATTTTTATGACATCGTAATTTTCTAACTTTTATTCTGGCGCAAAAGACAACGCCGACGGGTGCATCTCACTGGCAAAATGTTTTTAAAGAACTTTGTTTGGATTTTAAGCATTAAATCTCAAGTTTCGACAAATTTTAACAAAAGTTTAAAACAGCAATGTGCGTATTACGTCCTATTAATGTGTCGTCAATTTAATACTGTTACAATTGTCCACTATCATTGGCAAGCGACAACGGATAATATCATTTGAAAGAAATATTACAAAAAGGTTCATTCAATGAACATTTGTGCACTATCTATTGAGAAATGTATGAATCAGTAGAACTGTTCATCATGCATTCGGACGGGGATCGAAAGATGTATTGCTTGAATGATGCTGCTTATTAGACAAAATTTAAGCACCAACACTAATCAACATTTCGAGAATGGTTCCATCATTGGTTAATAGAGGCGACACAAGTACTAATTGAAGAACTTGATGAAAATTTTCAGCACAAGCCTGTAGCCGTAGATTTGAGTAATTTTCTAGAGAAGAAAACTATTGGGGCATATGTCTTTAGGGCAAACAACTTTAGGGCAAATGACGTACCAGAAAATTCATTTATGGCACATGCCTTCAGGGCAAAGCTCTTCAGGGCAAATTATGTTAGGACAAACTATTGTAGGGTGAACGCCCTTTGTGTAAATGCATTTTTTGGCTGAGACATGGAGACCAAACAACGCGCTCCCTGGCTGGATAGCTTGTATAATATCTGCGATGGAGTGCTGCCAGTGTCCATGTACCTGATCCCAGTGGGCGTAACCAGGAGGAACAAAAATATAGCCCAGGCATTTTAGGCTTAAACATGTAAATAAAAACCATTGTAATGTGAAAATTGGTACACAAGCACTTTTTAGCGCACAGAACAACATACTAAAAGTCCCAAGTCCTTCTAAGCCGGCTTCATTATTTTTTCTTGTAAAAAGATCGTAAGTAACATGTTATGTTCATATTTTAAACATACATTTTAATAAACTTACATAACATTTTATCGTACAAATACTAAGGTGACGCAAACATGCGGATTGAAGAAAATTCATAACTTGTACCAACAATATCTTCACGCCATGTATTTCAGAAGACAAACGGTTGAAGTTAAATCGTAGCCCATTGCACATCGCAAACATGTAAAGCTGTTGGTCACATGTAACAATGATGAAAACGTTATCGTAGGTTTATCCTTTGCAGCAGCTGTATTCTATCTGGATCATCATAGTATCTACATAAAGTTCAGTGTTCGGTACATTGCAACAACTTTTGTCCCTGTAGTGGGCACACGTATGGAGCAACTTCAGCCAGCAGTACGGCAAGAGCAGCGTATGTCACAATCTACCTTATAAGCACAGGAAATAAGTTGCAACAGGTTGTTTGGTGCGTTAGACATATCAGATGCAACTGGTATCAGTGATAGACCTGACACCATCCATCCCCAATCGGTTGGACAAAGTGGGTTACCAAGCCACTCTTGAACCTGAATATTAAAATCGAGCATCTAGTTAGAGCAGTGTTATAAATTAAGGTAAAGAATGTCCATATAATTTCACTATAACTTCCAGTAGATATGTTCGGAAGCTGTGCTGCTGGCTAGCTGCACTGGTAGGCGGAAGGCCTGCAAGTTCATATGAGGCAGTGACTGCCTGCCGCGAAAGAGAACGAGCACGCATACGACTACGGAGTTCATCCAAGCTCGTGACATTTTCATTGGTGTACAGTTGGGTAAGGAACTGTTCACCAGCAGTTGTGATTTGGCCTTTGTCTGCTAAAGAATTGTTGAAAACTTTTGCGATGGTTTGAACATTGCGTTTGTCTAGCAGCTTCCATGCTTTCTTTATTCCCTTGCCGAAAATAGCTGAGGTTGTGTTACAACCTGTGACTGTATGAATAAACAGCAGACAACATTTACTCTTCACTCCTGTATGTTTCTGGATATCAACCACCTTTGATCCTGGATTAAACCCATTTATATTTAAACCTCATGCTCGAGCTAGAAGCGTTTTGAGAATATCCATGTCAGTAGCCACAACTGCGACCTCTCGACCTGTAGTTGCTTCCTCTATTGGTGTTCGGACAATCAATGTATCAGCATCTGCTACTGCCTGCTGTACATCTCTTCTTGCACTCTGGAATACTACTGAGAGCATGTTGATGAGCTTTGTCTTATTGTTCCCATTGGAAAGAATGTCCGATTGTGAAACTGTTCAATGGTGTTTGAGGTAAAGGCATTGTCAGGATATTTCTTACGCACTGCACGTCACTTTTGCACCTCTTTTTTTTGTAGACAGAAGTTCGTTGTAGCCATCGAAAACAACAGTAGCTGATGGAGAATAGTTCCGGTTTACATACTGAATTTTTGATTCGATTAGTGATCCAAACGTTACAGAACGAGGCCATACTAGAGCATGCAGGAGATATCCACCATGAGGCCATACTAGAGCATGAAGGAGATATCCACCATCAATAACTATTTCAGATGTTTTCAATAATATATCGGGTGCTGATTCTGAAATGAAAACATCAAAAAGTGCAGATTTGGCAGTCTCCCGCATGGATATATCATCAAACAGTGCGGGGGGACATTGTTGTCAGCTCATACTTGAGAAAATTTAATAAATCAACATAATTATTGTTAATTGTCCAAACAATGCGCATTAATAGTTGTTGTTAATTTATAGGCACAACTTCACTTATTATTGTGATGCTCTTGTCAACCGCAGCCAGTAGAAGCATTTTGATTTTTCTTGTTAGCTTAACATCGGCAAAATTACTTCCAATCATTGTATTCATTGCAGAATAACCAATAGAGAAAGCTCTCTTGCAGTTAATCTTTTCATGGCCAACTATTTCAGAAGATAATGATATAAGGAAGTAAGATTCAGCCCAAGAAGAGTAAAGTTCAATCCAGGACTCGAAAGTTTCTGTATCTCTTTTATTTGCTGATCTACTACTGTCTCTCAGTTCGATATGTTGTTCTGTTGACATCATAGTCACAACAGTTAGACATTCCATCGCTTCGCACAGCTTGAGACATGCTGGAAAAGCTGACACAAATTACGTTACTTGACAGTCAGGGATGCCACGACCATGAGTCAACCCATCTTGTACTTTTTTAGAAGTCGCATCAAGCTCTGTTCAAAAACCACTTGTAGTGATACACACGGCCAAAATGCATGATTTCGTCGAATGAACTAGTACCCTTCACTGACGAAATTCAAAAACTCTTCTTGGGACATTCTGGACTGTAATTCCTCCATCTCATGAAAATATAACTGTGTTGACTTTGCATAGCGTAAATGTCCAACAGCTTGCAGGTACGGCATCACCTCTTTCACACAATGGATATGTAGAGACCAGTCCACTGTTCGCTCAGCCCTTAGAAACAAGTGATTTAGTTCCAACATATTTAGGTATTGGAACCACAGTTTCGCAGTAGGACTTCATTCAGCTGTATATTTAGGTATTGGAACCACAGTTTCGCAGTAGGACTTCATTCAGCTGTATATTTAGGTATTGGAACCACAGTTTCGCAGTAGGACTTCATTCAGCTCTATATTTAGGTATTGGAACCACAGTTTCGCAGTAGGACTTCATTCAGCTGTATATTTAGGTATTGGAACCACAGTTTCGCAGTAGGACTTCATTCAGCTGTATATTTAGGTATTGGAACCACAGTTTCGCAGTAGGACTTCATTCAGCTCTATATTTAGGTATTGGAACCACAGTTTCGCAGTAGGACTTCATTCAGCTCTATATTTTTTCTTCTGATTGAAATAGTTGTAAAAGTGTTGACTTATGCTTGATTCACTTAGGGCCATCGTGATATGTTTTCCTTCTAATAAATTCAGTAGCTGAAACCTCAAATCATTCTTTAATCATTTAAAATTTTCGCAGTTTTCCAGAATCGTTCAAATAAGAGCACGTTATGTTAGAAAGTGAGCTCTCATTACACGAGAGTAAGCATGACCTGATAGAATATTACCAACAGAAGCTCTTGCATATACTTGCTCACAAAGAACATCAAGCCACTCCCAGACATAATGTAACATATTGATCCCAGGAACGACATTAAAAGATGAAATCCACCCAAATGAATAGTGACACTGTCTGACACTCCACATGGTGCAGATGCAACTATTTCGGAAGCTTTGGCGTAAAGAGACAGATTTAATGTCACCAAACAGATTTTTTGAGCATTCTTGATACAATCTCTGTCCGCGAACAATAAAGCAGCGTATATTGTACTTGAGTTCCCTGGATCCAAGTTGATGAAGGGCAGATCTTCTATTTCAGTTCGTGGGCAGTGTAATTCTCCAGAATTATAAATTTTCTCATGAAAACATTCCAAGATAGAGAAGATGATATGGTAACAATATTTGCAGCTCCACATACAGCGTCTACTGTCAATACAGCTCGCACTTTTACAGAAGTTTCTTGGGGCCACGGTGGCCGAGGGGTCAGACCTATCACCTCCCACACGGCGGTTCGGGTTCAATTTCCGGCGGGATCGCTACCCGGATTTTCGCATGTGTGAATCGTGCCGAACGATGCCACTGGCCGACGGGTTTTCTCGGGAATCATCCATTTTATTTGCCCCTTCATTCCGGCGCTGCTCCATACTCACCTCATGTCACCCTTCACCAGCACTAAAAACCTCGATGTCAAGTGCTGACCAAAATATCTCCCTCACTCACAGAGGTTTTTTCAGAGGCGGTCATTAGTGCCCTTACCATTTTAGTTTTGAGTCCTGAATTTGGTGGTTTGTTGTACCATGCCACAGACGTTACACCTCTTTCTGCAATGGGCGAAGCAGTTAGAGCATCCGGAATGGGAGGAAGCAAGTCTTGAGACTTTTATGGAACGTGTATAATGAAGCACAAACCTCCCATACTATGGAATGTTCCATGACAAGTCAAAGTCCGTACTTTAAAATCGGCATTGTTGAAAGCATACTGGTGATAACCATCTTCATTCACGTGAACTATTTTTGATTCTTCATTTGCTATGACTGAATACTCATTCCTTGAAATGAAGTTAATTATAATAGACCATTTGCATGGCAAAAAAAAAATACATGTTACAAAAAATTACTTACCTTTTAATTTCTGCATAATCGACCGAGAACGAAAGCTTGCTCAGCCTAAAGGCAACTCTCTAAATGCAATGCCCAGAAGAATTGGAGACATAAAAGAGCATGTTCTATGTGCTGACACCAAAACTTGCCCTATTGAAGCTTTCTCGAGGTTTACATTGTTGTCACTTTTGCCACTGTCGTTACCACATTTTCTAGAAAACACTTCAGAGTTTCTAGTAACAGTGACATGTCGCCTAGGTCACTATCACTCGACATGTACGCATCAGTTTGCTACATTTTGCTACGAATATCTTCGCGTATGATCGCTGCAGCAGTCTGTACAATTCTAAGCCTCTCATCGGTTTTGATGATTTCTGTTCATCGTACCACTTGTCATAAAAATATCGCTATAGCTGAAACTTTGAAATGTACAATGCAAGCTCTCCCCCTCATTCCTGTCATAAAGATGGAATCGCCATAATGTGCCGGAGCTTCTCCTTATGTTTCACCACTACCCATGACTATTATAAGTTGATCAGGGGAGAACTGACATTCATCGCTGGTTTCAGTGCACTATTGAAGTTTACAGTCGGCTGGTCTTTCTCTTCTATCATTTTGTGCTGTGAGCAGTGTACCCTACTGTGAAAACATAAATTATCAAAACGTTGTTTTAAATATCGAAACATAATAACACACTTCAAATACATAACAGTAACCTACCTTTATTAAAAAATCTGAGGCAGAAGGAGTGGTGAAACTTCGCCTCAGCAGCCACAATATCTTCTACACACTGGCAGCGTGAACGCACAATTTCACCCCATTCATCATTTCGTTCATCTGCTTGTTTAGTAACAGTTTACTTGAAAGGAATTGTTGTATTTTTGTGTACCACATGCCTATACTTTACCTCCTTCTTTGTTTCTTTCCTCGCAGAAGCTTCCTGCCACAAAACAATTAGAATCCATTTCGGATGGTTTAAGCGAAGAACGTAACCTTGGCTTCTCATCTTTGTCGCTATTGGTGATTAATTTATTCTGTTGAAAATGTTGCGAAATTGCAGTTGGGTAGATTTACTGTCCCATAAACAATGTAATACATGTCCTGCGTGAATTTAGATCAATAAACTCTTTATGCAATTTATTATGAGAATCTCATTACTTCTCAAGAAGAAGCCAGCCTGACTGGTCTGAGAGGTCAAATTAAGTTGTCAATAACAAGGGGAAATAATTCAGTACCTTCATATTGTTACATTGTTAGAGGCATGCTGTAACAAACACTGTAGCGAAATCGATTTGAAACTCATTTAAAGAAGAATGTATTGTTTCTTATTTAGTTATTGCGAAAATGCTTAGTATTACTGCTCTTGAGTACGTATTAATTTAATGCATATTTTCACTGCACATTAACTTATAACTTTTCAATGCTATAGGCCTTCAGAATGTACGTATTAATTTAATACGTATTTTACTGCACATTAATTTATGCTACAGGTCTTCAGAATAAATACGACATGAATGATACAATTAATTCAATTTTAAACTTACTGGCACTCAAAATGTACTCGAACTGTTGAATTATTCATTTCTATAACTTTAAATACGATCTTTTAATATGGTAACCAGTCCATCATTATGCTTATCCGTTGCTTTAATAAGACCCGAAAGACCTCTGCTCACTATTACCATATGCCCTTCACTCAGAGAAGAATTGCAGTGAAAACACTTATATTACATTTTATAGTCACAACACACTGACCTTTACATTCTGCACATGCCATGGTTTAGTAGCCATTCACCAGAACAGACAAACTCGCTGACGGCAACAACGTTGTGCATACACCGACTTGCAACAATAGACTGGTTGTCACTTCCTGCAGCGAGGATGTGTACGCATCTCATCATTCCCTACCACGCACCCTCCCCTGCCCAAGGCTAATGTTTCCTCATGGATCATATATCATCTTTTGTTTTGAAGTCCGCGAACCACGTATCACGCATAGTCATTAGTGAAACCTGGCCACATTAACTTTATATTTATCTCAATAAATGCATTAGGCCATCTCATTAACACTTGAGACTTCAAGCACGCTGTTTAATACGTTGGGTAGAATGCAGGCATCAGATTTCGGTAGTATCTTTTTTAACGTCTTTTTAAAATATTTTCATTGTAATGTTGCTATAAACTTATACCTTTCTTACAAAAAAAAATTCACGAAGCTGGCATAGGACGACTTGGAACTTTGTAAGTACGTTCTTTGGTACACTTGATAGAACACACACGCCAAATTTCAGATTTACAATAATTTTTTTACACGTTTTCATAAAATGTTGCTTAAAAGCCTGAGTTGTTACAGCCGATGAGATGGATTAATATCGTCGATAGAAATAAGTTACCTTTCCAATAGCAGTAGATATTTATGGACATGACACTGGGTTTTGAGCTACACAAGTCACGAAAACACATTTTCTCATTTTACTCCTTTACCCATCTTTAAGGATAGAATTTCAAAAAATTTCTTTTTAGTGCTGCCTATGACCAGGTGTCTTCCCACCCCCCAACAAGTAAAATTAGTTGTATCATCTGAGAGTTCAATCCCTGGTATCATCCCCTCCCTACAAATAAAGTTAATTGTAGCATCTGATAAATCTACTCCATATATATTCTCCCTTAACAAGCAATGTTAGTTGTATGATCTGAACACACTACCACAGGTATCTTCCCCCTGGTTAGGGTGAACCAGAAATGTTAGCTGTATGATATCTCTGAGAATTCTACCCCAAGTAAAAACCCCTCCCAAAAGTAAATTGACTTGTGTTGTCTGAGAATATCATCACAAAGTATTTTTCCCCAACAAGTACAGTTAGTTGCAACATCTGAGAACTCAAACCCAGATATCCCCCCTCCCCCTTCAACGAAATAAACTGACTTGTGTCATCTGACAATTTCCTCACCAAATATTTTCCCCCAGCAAATAAAGTTAGTCGTATCATCTGAGAGATCTACCCCAGGTATCTTCCCCTCCCTACAAATAATGTTAATTGAATAACCTGAGAACCCCACTCCAAGTATCTTCCCCCTCCTCGCCCAACAAAGTGATATTGACAATGCTATCTAGTGAATGCCGCTGAACAAGCTGAGCAGAGTATCTAGTAATAGTATCGAACAATTTTGCGTGACAGACTGAAACCCTCAACTGAAAATCAAATTACACGCATGTGCTCCTCGTCGAACAGAAATAAAGGTAAGGCTGTCAGGTGTACATGAGTCTAGAAACATCCTCGTCCTCTAAGCGAGTAGCAGAATGGGTAAGGTGAGATGAGATGTAGGTGAAGATATATGGAATATAAGGAAGGTTACAGATAAATTTATGAATAAGTGTTCATGTTGATTTATTGCACAAATCAAGGAAACTCAACCAGCAACGAAGATGGACGTACCAAGAGTTTAGGGGAGAGGTTTGACCACTGCATTTCTGCTGTCTGAAGACTCTAGTTGTTCGAGGTTATAAAAGAGCTGAGTGTTTTTCTTATATAATTTTATTCAAATACACTAAAAAGTCTTCCGTGAAAGAAAGATGTCAAACAGACGCATAACTGCAAAGTAGTACGGCGTTGAAATATAGCTGTTCAACGTTAAAACACGATGTTCGGGAATTAGTGATATAAAGTTTAATATTTGGTAGAATACGCGAAAATGCCATTAATTTAAAGTGAACGTATGTTAGAAAATGGCGCCTTACAGAATTGTAGGAACAAGCATTAAGAAGCACACTTGAATTCCGCACATTCCGAGACACAAGTCAAGTAGCTGACGAATGATCGATCGCAGCCGAGTGGGGGCAGAGGTAAAAAAACCGGTAGGTACCTTGGCGCACGCGTGAGTGAAACATGACTCATTTCCAATGACAATGTTCGTAATTACGTCTTCTAGTTTCAACACAGGTGTTGCTGCACCGAAGCATGTCGTCACACACGTGAGAGAAACATGTGCGTCAAGCTGACATTCGCAAGTTGACTTAATTCGTTCGTGTAAGTCCAACACTGTTTCAACAAGCGTGACGAAAACTTGACTCTTAATGTGGCCTATGGAAAAAAGCCGAGAAGAGATAGGTCTGGCGAACTTACGTGTCAGTATGGTGGGTAAATCACTCAACCCCTAGTTTAAGGCTACATGTCCCCATTTTAAATCAGAATGCCACCACCACTAGGCAGAACCAAAATGAGCAAATTTTTCTACAGAAATAACTCGGCCACCCATGAACGGATTTTAATGAGGGAAACGGCATTTTAAATCGTAATACCATACTAATTTAGGTAATTAGTTTGCATGCCATTACAGGAACATGGCCGTGAGTTAGACGAATTTTATGCAATTTACAGATTTTGAATAGGTCAAATACTTATGTCGGAAACAGAAACATATATTAACATGTAAGGTGTCGCGATACAGGATTCACGCCCCCACCCCATTTTTTATCTTTGCCTCTGGTGTGCTTCCAAGGTCAAAAGCATACTTTCCATCTCTCTCTTGTAATTATATATAGTACTGTTTGAAAATAAGTAAGGCTGGGTGTTACATTTGTATGGCAGTGTGGTAATTACAGACAGAAACACTCAACAACTAAACCAACTATGATTCAGTTATTCAGACACGATTGTTAGTAAGTATCATCCAAGCTTTCGCCTGGTGGTGACTCAGGAAACCGTGGAAAACACGAAGCCATACGCGTTTCTACAGAGGACCGTCACTGCTCCTCCGGGCCATTACGTACGTCTTAACTTTGTTTCTGACTCGCAGAAATAAATGTTTATCTTGCAGATGCTAGTTACCTTTTATGTGTTTGCGTAATGTCATAAATCGGTGTAGATATTGCAGATAAAATTACTACGTGACCGAATTTGTTTATTTTAAGAAATGATACACTATGTCAATTTATGAGTTGCATTTTGCATGGGATGAACACACGCAAACTGGGGTTTTTCAAATCTTACTGCACATAATATATATCTATAGTCATTACAGGCACCGCTTTGTGGCGTATTATGAATGTAGTTCATAAAAATCCGACTGAAATTTATTTAATTGTTTACGAACACCCAACTCCAAAGAAATCGGGCGGTCCTGGAGTCCTTCCCCGGGAAATTTTGGGGTTTCAAGAATCAAGATGGGGTTATTTAAACATTTCTCATTCCTAAAATATACTCCGGTTAAAATAACAATTTTCTTTTTTAGAAAATTTTTTTTGAGTGAACAGATTTACAAAAAAAAAAACAATTTACCTCATGTACACACAACAAAATATTGAATTTAAATACCATGAGAAACCTGAATGTTAATCTTACAAGCTGCAGTAGCACTAATAATGTTCCACACAACATAACAAAATAACTGACATTAACTTTTATTCGAATTTATTGGTTTGTGGACATACGCTATTGCTCATGTTTTGTTGACCAAACTTGTATTGAAATATAAAGTGACAAAATACAACAAACACAGAAAACGCAAGATAAAAGAATCCTAGACGAAGTTCGTCTGGGATTGTGTTTTCTTGCGTTTTCTTATTATAACAGTACACAAATGTTGTGCATTATTTGATAAACGATTGGTTCATTGTTTCAGAAGACTGCTTTCTCCTCCCATTCACTTTTGCCACACAGACAGCAGCAAAAATAATATCTACATTGATAATACGACGTATATATGAAGTTACAAAGTATTTGTGTGAGAGTGTATGTGGAGAGGGGTTCGCGACATGTGTATTCACGTAAAATTATTTATGTTGATTAATAAAAATCTTATGTTCTTCATTACATGTATAGGATAAACATCTTCCTCCGGTTTGAAGTTTTCGCTGGATTTGTTTTACCTAGTAGTTTGAATGTACAAATTCGCGTTTCATTTTTCATAATTTCCATTCTAACTCCCATAGAAACAATATCAGGGGATATCTAAGTATATCAGTGGGTTTCTGCCAGCCATTTTCTCTTTGTGGTGTTGATAAAAAAGAAGATTTAATTCATGTAATTAGCTAATTAAATAAATAACTACAAAACTGCTACAATAGGTACCTACATATCTAAAAGGCGAGGTAAGAGGTTTTTACGGCCCTAGGTCTCCAGATCTGATAAGGGAGAAATAAGGGGAAGGACAACACATCATCCATGCCCCGTCCAGATTCAAACCGGGGCCCTTTCGCACTGTAGACCGGCGCCTTACCGGCTTCGCTATCTTGGCTGGCAATATCACAAAAATAATACGCACGAAGACAAAATTATTATTACTATACTGACAAATTAGCAAGTATCAATCTCATACATTTATTGATCCTATATCCTACATTTTACTTGGCCACAAGGTACTTTATTTTCCTTTTTGCCGTCAAAGACAACCTTCATTTTCTTTCTCATTTTTCTGCCATGGCTTTGCACTCCACTGGTTGGCTGCTTGAAGAGTTGCCTGGGTCAGCGCTGTTTGTGTCGATATCCCCAGAAGCCTGGGTTCTAACACTGTATCATCAGCACTTGGAACGGTAAGAAAAAGAAAGGTAAAATTAATATAAAACTATATACAGCTATCCTTACTTTTATTTCATCGGTAAATTCAACCTAGCATCAGATCTAAATATATGCCAATAATGGTAGTCATATTTTTCCTCAAACACATACTTTGTGAATTAAAAAAATGTACACGTTACATGCAAGCTGTTGAAGAATA
Organism: Medauroidea extradentata; assembly: GCA_003012365.1. Taxonomy (NCBI): domain Eukaryota; kingdom Metazoa; phylum Arthropoda; class Insecta; order Phasmatodea; family Phasmatidae; genus Medauroidea; species Medauroidea extradentata. The sequence continues at coordinate 27,324 of PNEQ01047193.1, forward strand.
AGTATGAATTTGTTGAGATAAATATGTAACAAGGGCGTCTAGTGATCACTTTATCGTGAACAGCATATATATATATATATATATATATATATATATATATATATATATATATATATATATATAAGACTGCACTACATAAGTACAAGAAACGTTAGTATATTACTCACTTCTCTGTAAGCGTCTTCCTCACATCAGGTTTAGGACAGCCGTAGTACATGTTTCCCTTTCACAGAAAATCTGTGTGTATTTTCCATTCCGGCGCATAATAAACCAAATACAGCATTAATTTGATTACTATCTGTAAATGCATATATCATATATCTCTGTTATGAATAAAGGAGGAGCATTCAATTACTTGTTCAGCTAACTAGAAACGACGATACGAATGGCAAGAACATCCATATCCTGTAT